>CAUYLG010039859.1:0-23999 GCA_963573385.1 Cacajao melanocephalus
CGATTTATAATCCTTTGGGTATATACCTGGCGATGGGATTGCTGGGTCAAATGGAATTTCTATTTCTAGGTCCCTGAGGAATTGCCACACTGTCTTCCACAATGGTTGAACTAATTTACACTCCCACCAACAGTGTAAAAGCGTTCCTATTTCTCCACATCCTCTCCAGCTTCTGTTGTCTCCAGATTTTTTAATGATCGTCATTCTAACTGGCATGAGATGGTATCTCAATGTAGTTTTGATTTGCATTTCTCTAATTACCGGTGATGATGAGCATTTTTTCATGTTTGTTGGCCTCATAAATTTCTTCTTTTGAAAAATGTCTGTTCATATTCTTTTCCCACTTTTGAATGGGTTTGTTAGTTTTTTCTTGTACCTCTGTTTTAGTTCTTTGCAGATTTTGGATATAAGTCCTTTGTCAGATGGGTAGATTGCAAAAATTTTTTCCCATTCTGTTGGTTGCTGGTTCACTCTAATGATTGTTTCTTTTGCTGTGCAGAAACTCTGGAGTTTAATTAGATACCATTTGTCTATTTTGGCTTTTGTTGCCAATTCTTTTGGTGTTTTAGTAATAAAGTCCTTGCCTATGCCTATGTCCTGAATGGTTTTACTGGGGTTTTCTTCTAAGGTTTTTATGGTGTTAGGTCTTATGTTTAAGTCTTTAATCCATCTAGAGTTAATTTTAGTGTAAGGTGTCAGGAAGGGGTCTAGTCTCTGCTTTCTGCACATGGTTAGTCAGTTTTCCACATCATTTATTAAATAGGAAATCCTTTCCCCATTGGTTGTTTTTGTCAGGTTTGACAAAGATCAGATGGTTGCAGATGTGTGGCATTGCCTCTGAGGCCTCTGTTCTGTTCCATTGGTCTATATCTCTGTTTTGGTATCAGAACCATGGTGTTCTGATTGCTGTAGCCTTGCAGTATAGTTTGAAGTAAGGTAATGAGATGCCTCCAGCTGTTCTTTTTGCTTAGAATTGACTTGGCTGTGCTGGCTCTCTTTTGGTTCCATATGAAGTTTAAGATGGTTTTTTCCAGTTCTGTGAAGAAGGTCATTGGTAGCTTGATGGGGATAGCATTGAATCTGTAAATTACTTTGGGCAGTATGGCCATTTTCACGATATTGATTCTTCCTAACTATGAGCATGGAATGTTTCTCCATCTGTTTGAGTCCTCTCTTATTTCCTTTAGCAGTGGTTTGTAGTTCTCCTTGAAGAGGTCCTTTATATTCTTTGTTAATTGTATTCCTAGGTATTTTATTCTCTTTGTAGCAATTGTGAATGGCAGTTCGTTCTTGATTTGGCTCTCTTTAAGTCTGTTATTGGTGTATAGGAATGCTTGTGATTTATTTTTGCACATTGATTTTGTATCCTGAGACTTTGTTGAAGTTGCATATCAGTTTCAGGAGATTTTGGGCTGAGACATTGGGGTCTTCTAAATATGCAATCATGTCGTCTGCAAATAGAGACAATTTGACTTCCTCCTTTCCTAAGCCAGAAGAGAGTGGGGGCCCATATTCAACATCCTTAAAGATATATTAATTTTATGAAAGTCAGCACTCACAATTTTTCTATTTTCATTAAATCTCTGTTGGCTAAAAATTTACTTAATATTCTTTCTTTGTTAGTTTTATCTTGTTCCTCCTGACATTTTTAAGGTGAAGACAAACCATATCCACTGGACCTAAGCTCTTCTGACTTTCTATTTTTTAAGCATTGCATCTCTCACTGATTTTGCAGTTCTTGTACAAAAATCAGTGAGTGGCATCTTTCGATGCCCTTCACCAGGATATGTAGAACAATTACCAGGATGTCCATGTTAGGCTTTAGAGTTTATTAATTAAAAAAATGCCTGTATTCTAAATGGACATCTGGTCACCCTGGCACATAAATCTGGACGTTTTTCAGACTTGCTGTTGAGCCTGATTACATTTACAATGATCAGAACCTGTCCTGGGGCCAAATTAAAGAAGTCCCTTTGAATTTCTTACTTAAGGACATGAAGTTCACAATTCGCTAAAAAAACTAAAATACTGTGAGCTACTAAATTGGAAAATATTCACCAGATTTTAGCTAAGCTCAAATTATCTTCTCTCTGGCCTATGTGCCATGTAAACTTGTCTAGAAGGCAGTAACTTTTGCATGTAGCCACCCTTACGAAAGATACAGAATGAGGACTATGAAATACCATCCCTTCATGCAGTCCCTCACTCTGGTAGAGTTAGCATGGCTGATTCCACTTTGTGCTGTCACAGCTGGAAAAAATGTAGAAATAGACACATACATGCTGGACCTCTCTAGATGGAGTTGCTGTCCATAATTGAAGCCTCCAGAGGAGGCAACTCAGGTTTGTTAGCTAATTAGAGTGAACGGTAATTGCCCCACGGCTTCCCATATGTCCTGACTTGGCAGCACTTGAGCACAGGTCTCACAAGTCCTGAATGGCACAAGTGAATTCTTGGTCAAGCATGATCCTCCCAGGAGCAGTTGATATTCTTGAGATAGTATTTCTTCCAAACTTGATTTACAGATTCAATGCAATCTTTTTCAAAATATCAGTAATATCCTTGCAAAAATTGACAAGCTGATCAAAAAAGTCACATGAAAATGCAAAGACCCAGAATAGACAAAACAATTTGGAAAAAAGAAAAACCAAATTGAAGGACGGTCTTAGTTTGTTTTGTGTTGCTACAACAGAATACCTGAGGCTGGGTAACCTATTTTTAAAAGATGTTTATTTAGTTCAAGGTTCTGCAGGCTGAAATGTACAAGAAGCATGGTGGTAGTATCTGTTCAACTTCTGGTGAGGGCCACATGGTAGGTCAAAACATCTCAAAGTCAAAGGGGAAGTGGACACAGGCAAAGAGATAAAAACTAAAGGAATGTCCTGCCATTTTAACAACCCATGCTCCTGGGAACTAATTCATTTCCATGAGAACTAACAGAGTCTCACTGGAGCGAAAACTCACTCACTACCAAGAGAGCACCACCAAATTATTCATAAAAGATCTTCCCCTATGACCCAAACACCTCCCTCTAGGCTCCACCTCCTGACATGGGCACATGGGAGGTTAAAGTTCAGCATGAGTTTTGGTGGGGGAAAATAAACCATAACCAAATCATAGTAAGGACTCACATTTTCTGATTTCAAAACTTGCTCTGAAGCTATGGTAATGACAACAGCATGATACTGAGATAAAGATAAACATATAGATCAATAGAATACAATTGAGAGTCCAAAGATAATCCCTCACACAGTCAATTGATTTTTGACAAGGATGTCAAAACAATTCAATGGAGAAAGAACAATCTTTTTAAAAAAAATATTTCTGGGGAAACTAGATATTCACATACAAAAGAATAAAGCTGAATCTTCATCTCATCATGTAAAAAAATCAACTCCCATGTTAAAGACTTAAAGGTAAGAGCTAAAGCTATAAAACTCTTGGACAAAAGCATTGGTGTAAATCTTTATGATTTGGATTAGGTAATGGATTCTGAGACATCATACTTAAAGCTCAAGTATCCAAAAAAGTTAGATATATTAGACTTTTTCAAAATTAAAAACTTGTGTGTTTCAAAGTACAATATAAGCAAAAAGAAAAAATTCCATATAAGAGAAGAACGTATTTACAAATCATGTATTTGAAAAAGCCCTGGTGTCTAGAATAAAGAAGTCTTACCATTCAAAAATAAAGAAAAATAACACAATTTAAAAATGGGTAAATGATTTGATATATATTTCTTTCTTATTCTTGCTATTTAAATTTTTTTTTCAAATTTTATGTTAAATTTAGAGGCTAAATATGCAGGCTTTTTTTTTTTGAGAAAGAGTTTTGCTCTTGTTGCTTAGACTGGAGTGCAATGGCGTGATTTCGGCTCACTGCAGCCTCCGCCTTTTGGGTTCAAGCGATTCTCCTGCCTCAGCCTCCCAAGTAGCTAGGTTTACAGCATGCACCACCATGCCTGGCTAATTTTGTATTTTTAGTAGAGATGGGGTTTCTTCATGTTGGTCAGGCTGGTCTCGAACTCCTGACCTCAGGTGATCCGCCTGCCTCGGCCTCCCAAAATGCTGGTATTAGAGGCATGAGCCACCGTGCCTGGCCAATATGTAGGCTTTTAACAAGGGTATACTGTGTGACATTGAGGTTTGGATTACAACTGATCACATCACCTAAGTATTGAGCATATAACTCAATGGTTAGTTTTTCAAACTTTGCCCCTTCCCTCTCTGCTCTCTCTAGTAGTCCCCAGTGTCTATAGTCGCCATCTTTATGTCCATGTAATACCCATTGTTCAACTCTCACTTATAAGTGAGAACATGTAGTATTTTGTTTTTTGTTCCTTTGTTAATTTGCTTAGGATAAGGGCCTCCAGCGACATCTATGTTGCTGCAAGGTAAATTATTTGGTTCTTTTTCATGACTGTGTAGTGTTCCATGGTGTATATGTACTACTTTTTCTTTAAATCCAGTTCACCATTGATGGGTATCTAGGTTGACTCCATGTCTTTGTTATTTTGAATAGTGCTGCAATGAACATACAAGGACTTACGTCTTTTTGAGAGAACAGCGTATTTTCTTATTGATATACACCTACGAATGGGTTGAATGGTAATGGTTTTGAAGTTCTTTGTGAGATCCACAAATGGCGGAATTAATTTACATTTCCACCAACATTGTATAAGCATCCCCTTTTGTCTGCAGCCTCACCAGCATCTTTTGTGTTTTGACTTTTTGGTAATAGCCACTCTGGCTGGTGTGAAATGGTATCACATTGTTGTTTTGATTTGGATTTTTCAGTCTCGTAGGTGGAAGGGACTGGCTTTGTCTCAGATGAGACCTTGAACTTGGAATTTTGGGTTAATGCTGGAATGAATTAAGTCCTAAGGAGACTGTTGGAAAGGCATGATTGTGTTTTGAAATGTGAGGACATGAGATTTGGGAGTGGCCAGGGTGGAATGATATGGCTTGGCTGTTTTGCCACCCAAATCTCATCTTGAATTGTAGTTCCCATAATCCCCACGTGTTGTGTGAGGGACCAGGTGAAGATAATTGAATAATGGGAGTGGTTTCCCCCATCCTGTTTTCATGTTGTAATTTATCCTGAGATCTGATTGTTTTATAAGGGGCTTCCCTCTTTAATTGGCTCTCATTCTTCTCTCTCCTGCCACCTATTGAAGAAGGGTGTGTTTGCTTCACCTTCTGCCATGATTGTATGTTTCCCAAGGACTTCCCTGTGAAACTGTGAGTCAATTAAGCTCCTTTCCTTTATAAATTACCTAGTCTCAGATATGTCTTTATAGCAGCATGAGAATGGACTAATACAGGTGAATTTCCATTTTCCTCCCTGAATTAAAGCTCAAAGTTGATATTTATGCACTATCTATCTTGCTATCTCCAAGTAGGTGAGGCATGCTAAAAGCCTGAAATTTGCCATCTTGCAAAAACAAAAAAACAAAACAAAACAAAAACTGAATAATTTCCCAAAGACCATAATCAAATGGTAAATGAACACATAAAAAGATGTTCAATATCATTAGTCATTAGGAAGATCCAAGTCAAAACCATCATAGATACAACTTCAAACCCACTGGGATGACAATAATCAGTGAAAACAAGTTTTGGTAAGAATATGGAGAAACTGACACCCTCATACACTGCAGGTAGCAATTCAAAATGAGGCAGCCACTTTAGAAAACAGTTTGACAGTTATTTAAAATGTTAAATATAGAATTTCCATATAGCTCAGCAACTCTACCCTTAGATACACATCAAAGATAATTAAAAATTTATTTCCAGTCAATAATTTGTATACACATTTAGAGCAATGTTATTCATAATAATCAAAAGGTGGAACAAGCCAAATGTTTATCGACTGATGTATATGTAAACAAAATGTGGTATGTCCATACAATGGAATGTTATTCAGCCATAGAAAACAATTAAGTAATGATTCAAACTACAACATGAATAAACCCTGAAAACCTACTAAGTGAAAAAAGTCGCAAAAGGCCACATATAGTATGCTTCCATTTTTATAAAAGGTCCAGAATATGCAAATCCATAAAGATCAATACAAGATTAGTAGTGGCCAGCAACTGGGTAAAGGACGAAAGGAGAGTAACTACAAATGGGTATGAGTTTTTTTTTTTTTGCATTGATGAACATGTTCTGCAATTACATAGTAGAGATGGTTGTGCAATCTCATAAAGATACTGAATATAATTAAATTATATACTCAAAATAGGGAATTTAAAAAATTGCATTGGTAAAAGAAAAAGGAGATTTAGTCTAGGATCAGGGATGTCTGTCAGGACTGTGAGGAGCAATGGAAAGCCACACACTGCTATGAGATGGTGGTAGGTAGAAGGGCCCACACTTCTTGGGGGTGGCCTTTTATGCTCCTTGGAATAATAGACATGGCTCAGAGGACCCCACCTTCATCACATATGTCCCATTTATTAGGTAGATCTGCTGATATTCAATGGCCCATGCAGCCTTATCTCTTGTATGTCAGTGGTATCTAATGAGCAATGCCAAAGTGTCTCCAGTCCCCAGTGGCCTTGATTTTTTTTTTTTTCACACCATGGAAAATTTGTATCATCTTAGGATTAGGGATTGGGGAGAAAATTCCAAAATGTTTGATCTTTTTATCATCCAAGGCATAATTTTAACTGATTCAAAGAGATAGGGATTAAAAATAAGGTTTTACTTGTATATCTGAGTTTGTCGACTGAGAGTTGTACTTTATACCTTTTATCGGAAATTTAAGTTGCTTCCTCAGAGTATTACAAAAGATGAATAAAAAATTTGTAAAAACAAAGATGTTTTGCAATTATAGGTATTAGTACTATGGAAAACAAAAACAAAACCTTTTGATCAGGAAATTTATGCTTGACTCTTATTTATTCAACTAAATTTCCAGTTCAATCAACTGGTTGTCAATCAATTAAATTTAAATCAAATTCTATTTAATAAATTGTATTCCACCTGTCTCTTCATGTCTCCTCTTTCCCGATGCATCCTTTGACCACCTTGCCTTTCCCTCCCTGCTGCCCTCTTGCTGTGTTTACTCCCAATCCATCTCTGTGTTAAGTCTCAATCCAGGAGTCGCCTCACCCGGGCTGTCTCCTTTTCACTTGCATGGCTTTGGTGTCTATGGTATAATCAGACAGAAAGAGCTTGTGTCTTTCTGCCCACAGAGAATGTATTAAAAAAATAGAACTTACTTGTTCTAATGCTTCTCTTTCTGCTGTGTATATTCATTAGGGCTTGGCCATCCTGTCCCATGTAGAGACTGCTATCATGGTCAGAAACAGAAAATCAGCTTCTGCATCTTTTGTCCCTTCCCAGATGATCTTCAACATATGGTGCAAAGCCAGTAACAGTCCTCTTGGTCATGAAGCCTCATATTTCAAGACTTTTGAATGTTTAAAAGGCTTTGCTTAAATGTGTAATATTTGCTGCCATTAGACAGCTGTATTTTTGACCTTTTATTTCGTTGTTTCCATCTTATCAATCATCATTGCTTCAATATTAGGAATTGATACCCAAAGTCTTATCTCAAGAGTATGTGGCAGAGGAAAAATTAAACATTCAGAAAGATTCCTCATGAAGAAAAATATTAGCTTTTCATATACAACATTGGATCCCTAGGTTTTTGACAGGTTACTGGATTCCATTTCTCAGACCTGTGTTTCCCAAAAGCAACACAAAACTATTTCCCTCACCTGAGCAGGTTGCTTTGGAAAGAAAGCAGAGCTCTGCAGGCAAGAATTAAGCAGGAGTGTATCCCACTTTCCCACAAAGGAATACTCTTCTCTGTCTTCAGAAATGAGGCATGTTTTACACATTTATGCATTATTGTTGGTTAATTTCTCAAGTCATCGATAGATAACATATTCAATTACAAAAGTTGAAGGTTCCAATCTTGGTTAGCAGTAGCTACTTCCAGAGAATATTGCTTGCCACCCTGATTGTTAACTGCAGTTGTTTACTCCTGGGCCTCCTGTGAACCTTCTCCTCATTTGTATGAAGCATATATTCCATTCAGGCTCAAAGGCTTCTGCAGTCACTTTATCAATTTACAAAATTGGTTCACCTGTAACTTTAGGGTCTAAAGAGGGAAAATGGCGTGTACTGCTCCCAGGAAGAGAAGATGAATACAGGTAGAATGAGTCCCTTAGTGGCAATAATGACAACCACACCACCATTCCTTGGGAACTTACTATATATCAAGTATTAATAGCATATCTTTCCATTTTATTTTGATACATGTTCTTTCTATATGTTTCTGCCCTGTAGAATGATGAAAAGATTGAACTTCAGGGAGGGGTTAAGGAAGTCAGGTCGTTGAGTCATTTATCATTTCTGGATCTTCAGGCTTGGTTGAGCCTCTCTGTTGGGTATTGAAGTCAAGCCCCTGCTCCAGCTCCCTTCTTCCATCCTCCCTTGTCCATTTGAAGATGTAGAATAGATCGAGGGAAATTTCTCTTGATAAGGTAGAATCTTTATTTCGTGAGATATTCCTGAGTATATCTAATGCTCATGCAAAACACAGCGAAGTCTTTGTAACTTACGCAAATTTTTGTGAAATGCCTGATTTTATGAACTTTTCCAAAGAATTACGGTTTCAAGTACAAACAATAATACTGCTCATATAAGGAGAATGGCAAGCCCAAACTATATGCCCTATTACAAAAATCTCATTAGTAACCGACAGTGTTCATTTGTAATGGGCTTATCTCATGTGTGCATGCTAACTGTTCCTGAAAATGATCTGTTTGTCTTTTCTTCAAGTAAGATGAACATTTTCCTTGTTTGTGGTATACACGTACTGAAAACAACATGTATTAATTTCAATTATTCAAATTTAGAATAGATGGAATATGTGCCAATGAATTATGCTATTGAATTATAACTACCAATATTTGTGAAAAAACAACATACCACACAGCCACCATCTTTTCTTTTGAGAAAGGCCCACCAAGCCTGAATTCTGTAAAGTATTCTGGTCTCAGGAAAGAGAATAGCAGGAAATAGATTTTTGTTTTCCTCTTGGGGGAGGGTTAAGATGAGATGTAAGAAAGTGGGTGGGGAGAAGCTCCACGGTGGGAAGCCACCCATGGCATTTCTCCTGCTCCATTTTCTAAGTTAGTATCAAATATGGGGCCAACCAATGATCTTCAACCCAACTTAATTTATAATCTCTTGGGAACTGTGGATTTACTATGTCCTCCCAATCTCATGCATTTACTTCCTTAAACTTCTGTCTCTGTAAAGGACTCAATGCAGCTGAGAGAACAGCTGTTTATAGGGCATGAACCATGCCACCCTTCATTTTATCACTACCTATTAGCACAGTGGAGGAATACTGGAACCTTTCCAACCATCTGTGCACATGTGAATGTCTTATTTACTTTTAGATTGTCTCCAGATTTTATAATAGGGGTGGAAAGAACTCTAAATGCAGAGTCAGGACATGTCTTTGAGCACAGAGAGTTGGAAAGTGTATTTTCGTGAAACACTTTCTAAAGAGCTCACAGAGATTAAAGAGGTCTCCAAGATTTTGGATAGGAGTTTGAAATTTTCTTAGTTATTTCTGAGAACAAGGCTGGAGGAAAAACAGACTTGGTGGGGATTTGCCAAGCTGGGTTTGAACCTGGCTGCACTTGCCTGGGTCCTCAAGTAATCCTTCTCCTCTCTGTAAAATCAGGGAATTTAACCACTATCACTTCACCTCACAATAAATTCATGCATCAAGAAAATTCCATTGTTTCACCAGACACATTTTCTTGGAAATTCCAGCTAGAAAGGAGTAGAGAACCAAGGGCAAATATATTGGTCCAAAGGGCGGGTGATGTGTTCTGGGGCACTGGGTGGAGGTGGCCCTGTGATCTGTGCTGTTGCCTGGAATCCAGTCTCTTAATGGATGGTCCACTCTCATCTCCCATATATGTTCCTGATGGAGATTTCCAGACCTGTTGCTGTCACCAGCATCCTTCTCTCAGAGAAGGGTGAATTCTTGTCACCAGGAGGCATGGGACCTCAAGAAAAGCAAAGAAACCAGGTAACTTGCAACTACTATTAGAAACAGGACGTGACTTAAGAGAAATTCTGAGGCAGAAGAGAGGAAGGAAAGTGAGTGGACAGAAACTACAATGTAGATGTCTTCACTACGTGTGCTTCGCTTTCAGAGGAAACATGGCCTATGAATCCATCCCTGTCAGGAACAACAAACCCTCTGGCATTTAGGCAAGGCCATTTAGATTAAGAATTGAAAATCATATTTCAGCAGTTTTCTCTGTTTTCGTGGTAAGGCTCATTTTCAAAATATCACATTTTATTTCAAACTCATAGTTTCTATGTATTATATGAGGAATTATATTAAACGTAATTATATTTGAGCTTCATTTCCTCCATCATGAGTTTAGTAGCTCTAGTCTTAAGATCTCTGAAACACACAAATCTATGTTTACCAAATGTGAACTTGAGCTTTCAGTCCTGGGTCTCAGTCTGACTTCAGGGGCGTGGTAAGAGCTGCAAACGCTTCCAAGAAAAATGTGCACCAAGCAGATTAATGTGATAAAAGCAATCTCTGACCCCATTTTCTGTTTGACTATATAAAGAAAATCATATCTACTTTATAAAAAATAAACCAAGAATAATTTCAGAAAAGTAACAGGTTCATATTACTTTAAGGGAAATTTCCTCTTGGACTAAATATCCGTAATTGTGCAGTCAGTACATTAAATCCTTTCTGCTGTTTTTCACAAATGGGGCTTGAGGAGATACTTTAAATGAAAAATTATATCATATATTTCAAATAGGTCCAGAAAGATATTTGAAGTCATATTTCAACTTATTTTTTAAAGTGAGTGAATAAAAGGAGGAGGATCTGGATATACAAGTATTTCATGAGACCATCTAAATACCAGAATATATATTACCAAGATTACAAATGTTCAGGAAAAAAATGCAAGAAACAAATTGTGGTATGACACTATTTATTCCATTCATTTTCTAAACTAATAGCCAATATATGTTATTCATAAAATGCTTTTAAATTTTAATTTTTCATTGCTTAGTGAAAAATTAAGTAGTTTGGAGTTAAAACAGTGTAATCTCTATAACATGCTTCACTAGTCCATATGTTCATATAGTTTTATTATGTTAATTTTTGGCCCCATATTAAGTGGGCTTTTTCAGCCTTTTGGTCAATTAAAAATTATATATAGTTATATACATCTGTGTTTATATATACAAATATGTGTATATATGAGATATATAAATACATACATAGACATGTATTTTTTTCCTTTCTTAATGGGATCATGAAGACTGAAATACGGCTTTCACTCAATACGGTGGTCTCCCTGGGTCAAGCTTCTTATCTTTGTGTTCATGCTGACTGACACACCGTATTCATTCACACTGTATTCCATTCACACCGTATTCCATTCTCCTTCATTTTATGCAAAGAAGAATGGAATATGGTGTGTCAGAGAGAGAGTAACTATAATACAACTCAATACATCATTCATCAACTAGACCTGATACCAACTCTTTGTAAACAAAAAGCCTAATTGGCCTTTCTTGTCACATATTTCCTGTTGTCTATGGAGATATTTCTAAAAATGCTTGAATATACCTCATGTCCTGTCCTGGCCACAATTCAAAAGGCCTGAAGATTAAACAGGAGTTTTATGAGGTTTCCCCAGCAGGAAGTGGTCTGCAGGCTCACTCTGATGAAACTCACTCCTTCTAGCAGTGACCATTGCTTAGCACCTCTGGAAAGAGAGAACACTCAGAAGCGATACAAAGAAAAATGCCTCTCAATTGTCTCTAAATGGTAGTATTTATTTCAAGGCTCACATACAATTCAATGAGACAAACTATTTACATGAAACACAAGTACAAAAAATATAATACAATTTATACTGTACATAATCAGGATTCCCTTGTTTTATTTCCCCACAATGGCAGCTAGAGATGGTAAGAAGGGGATTGCTAGGAAAGGGTGAGTGCCCACTCAGCAGTACTGAGGATAGATCTTCAAAGTGTTTTTTATAAAGATGAATAGGCTTGAGATACAGAAACTGGCAATGCACCAAGGGCAGAAATAAAGCACAACATATCCATTGCTGTAATAATAGCTATTTTTTTTCTTTTAAACATGTTTTGTTTTCCCAAAGCTGAGACTTGAAGCAGGTATGAGTTGATTTCCACTGATTGGTTAGGTGACCTCTGAGCACCCCTACTCTGACTTCCACAGTTGGTCCAGTGCAGCAGGTAATGAGCTTCCAGTTGCCACAATTGGTGTCTTAAGCTGATTTCAGAAAACAATGTATCTGTCAGGTGTCATTAAGCAACAATCTGAGATATGGACCTAGACAGCTCTGAGGAAGCATTTAAAACCAGTGAGCTGATGGACAGGAAAGATAAAAGTTATGAGCATTAGAAATTTATATTGTGTACATCAAACAAGAAGGTTTTAAAGAAAAAGGATTGAAACAAAGTGTGGTGTGCCCATGGTCCCCTCAGGAAGTACCCAGCAATCCATAAGCGTTCTAGCAGAGAAACCCAAGATCCATTTTGTTATTCAAAGGGGAAATGTAAAGCTATCTCGTTGTTTTAAAAAGCTAAATTATAATTAAGATATACTGTCTTTTAAAATTAAATTTAAGATCAGTAACTGTCTGCAAGCTTACCAAGGGCTGAAATTGGCTTTGGAGAAGGTTCACACACACACAAAAGAAACAATCTCAAATAAGTTTATTTTGTGTCACAAAACAGCCAACACCAAATTAACACAGAATGAGGCATTTAACATTGGGCAACATCTTTAAAAGTCACATCAAGCGGCATAACACGAAAGTTCTGCTATGCGCTTTTGAAGAATCCAACATTGGACCAAGTTTGTGCATTTTCTTGTAGATGATGTAGACTCTCAGTGGTGAATCTAGGTGCTTGAGTGAAAGGTTTCTACTGTGCTTTGTTTCCAAGTGCAGAAGTTCAGTTTGCTTTTGGCCACCAGTCATAGTAAAAGGGAAAATCAATCAACTTCAGCAGAGATAATACTATTACTTTTTTTAACCCAAATTAAGAGTGACAAGTTTTGTGAACTTGTGAGGCAGTTTTGATATGAACTTAAAAATAATCAGGCAATGTTGTAGGTGGTTGTCATTCCACACCCACAGTGTCTATACCAGCTGTCACCAGCCTGTGTCTGATTTTCCTACATCTGTGGATTAGCCTGAAGAAAACAGAAACAAAAACCTCTAACTTCAATAGGCATCATGCTGGCATTCCTATTACAGAACAAACACTATGTTTTTTTTGGAAGATGTAAAAATTAAAGTGATGCTAGTTTCTAGAAGGCTGATGCTGTGGTTCCCTCTTCTGAGCATGCATTGTACATATTCTGGCTCTACATCCCCAGTGAGGGCAAAATCACATCTGAAGATGATGTGCTTCTTGATCATGTTCTATTCCTGAGTTCAAAGAGGCATAGGGGAATAATTTTCTTTAAAGTAAATCCAATCAATCTTCTGCTTCTAATTGAAACCAAAAATATCCACATGAAATGATAAATGATCATGTTAAACAAGGCACTAGCAACTTTTTCTAGGAAATTAAACTATCCACACTTACAGAGAGGGGAGAAAATGATGCTTTCATTTTAGCAATATGACAAAATAGTTCTGATTTTTCAGAGTCCAGATTTTGCTCCCAGCTTGTATTTATCTAACATTCGAATCATTTTATTACTGCCATTTATCTAACATTTGGACCATTTGGCATTCAATTTCCAAAAAGCTGAGAAAGAACAGGATCACATTTGAACTACTGGACCCAGCTTTTAGAGCAAATAGGAAAGGGTGGAATACATTTTCTTATTTGACTGATGGTTTAAGAAACACAAAAGAGTGATTTTCTACCTCCTTTTTCCTCCTTCCAGGTCTGAAACTGCCCTTGATCAGTTATTGCCATTGTTCCAACACAGTAAAACATATTTGCTTGAGCAAGAATTGATATTGACTCTGATTGTGGGGTAATAAGCTTGATTGCCTTTCTATGGAAGATACGGCCTAATATGATCTATCATAAAGACTGTGTTCTGAGATAGCTTTCACTAGGAAGTGTACATTTTGTGCCAGGCTCTGAATTTGGTTTTGATAATGCTCTATGTCACTTGCAATGTGAACTTTATTTTCAAAAGAGGAGTGATTTCTCTCTCCCATGCGTCTGTAACATGTACCAAATTTCTGATAATGCAACAGAAGACCACTGGATGTATCTCTGATCTATCTGCTAAAACAATGTATACAATGCATCTTTAATATAAGTCCATAGGAAAGGAGTGTGAAAGAGTCGTTTTATAAATCATCACCAAAAGTTCAACATGACATCTTGTTTACCTTTTCTATTGCCAAAAGAGAAAAGCAGCAAGGATTAAAGCAACATATTTTCCTTTGCTTTATTAGGTTACCAAAGCAGATAACTTGATTGCCGTGGCTCAGTATTTGCAGAGTTAAAATAAAATCTTTAAATCAGTTATAATTAATGATCTCAATAGGGGATAATGCAGAAATAAATTTCACAATGATCCCGTCTCCAAATATTTTATCTTACACTGTGCATGGCATTCCTTTTGTGCATTTCCAAGGTCAAAGTGAAGATTTCTCCATGTTCTCCCATTTCACGCACTGCCCAAAGAAGTAAGGGGCTCACATGCTGTCTAGTGTCTGATAAGATAAGCATAGGTAATTGTAGATAGCCACAGGTAATCAAATATTGGCAATGTTATGTCAACATGCTTCCCCAAGTGCACCAGGAAGTGATGAAGAAGTCAGGATGAACAAACACACTAGGGATGGCCAACACCATCTGTAAACTCCAGTTTGTACCATAAGTGGTGAAGACTTTACACGTGTGTTAAGGTTATTAATGCCTTCATAGAAACTGACTATTGGAGCTGTGGGGCTTAGGCACAGCACTGCCATGTGGAAGACGGTGATGCAGATGCAGTTTATTTTACAACTATTGGTACCTGTTGCCTCTGGTTCTGTGTCCCAGAGCCATCTCTTGAGATTGAGATGCTGAGGTCAATGGAATTATCCCCAGTGCCACACACAAGAAAACCCCATTGAAGTGTAAAGGACACCCGGAGCCTAAAGAAAGCGGATGGCCCAGGGACAAAGTTGATGAAGAAGTATCTTGACAGCATTGGGGAAATATTTATGATTTATTCCAAAAGCAAAAGGAACACTGTAAAGAACGAAATATTCATTTGCTTCTTTACAAATTCAAAATGCTAACAAGGCTGTGTTTAGACAAAATGATTAGCTGAGTATAGACTAGATATATGTTTGGGGTAAAATTCCTTTGATATTCAATTATATGTTCATGTATCCCATTAGATGGCCACTTGGGGACAAGGAGACTCCCTGCTGAGACTTTGTTCATTGTTTTTTCTTTTGATACAGGGTCTCTCTGTCACCCAGGCTGCAGTGCTCTGCTGTGATCTCAGCTCAGTGCAGCCTTAACCCCCAGGGCTCAAGTGATCCTCCCACCTTAGCCTCCCAAGAAACTGGGACCACAGGCATGCACCACCATGGCTGGCTTATTTTTGTATATTTTGTAGAGGTGGGGTTTTGCCATGTTGCCTAGACTGGTCTCAAATTCATGAACTCAGGCAATCTGCCCATTTTGGCCTCCCAAAGTACTGGGATTGTAGGCATGAGCCACTGCTCTTAGCCTTGTCTGTGACTTTGACAGCATCACGTACTAATTCTACCAGAGACTCCAGCGTGAACATTCAGTAAAATAGGCATCGACTCCCACAATTTCCATCCTTCTGCAGAAAATAAGGAAGGACACTCTTGGCTAAAACTCTTGCACTCCAGGCAGTTGATCCTGTCAGAGTCCAAGGGTCAGACCCATGGATCTGTGAAGTGGGCCTCACCGTTTCCGGGACCTGTCCATAGAACTCGCTAGGGTGACCAGGTCCTGCCTTTCACGTCACCTACTTATCGGACTGTTTCATCCATTTGCTTCTTTGCTCTTTGGCTTCACCTGTGAGCCGGTGGGACCAGATCTCTGGTTCATCCCAGACCACATGAACCTGAACGAACTCTCCCTATGGACAGAAGTTTCTCCCTGGCAGGGATGGCCTCACATCCATTTACTGTTTATAATCTCCTTTCAATTCCTTTAGAATCTCAGCCCCATACACATCTATTAAATGTTCTTTATTTTTCTCCAATATGAATGCTAATTCTACTGAGAATCTACTTGAACAGACTTAGGAGAACATCCCTACAAACATGAAAAAGTTGAGATGCCTCATGTAAGTTACAACGGGCAGCAGCATAGAAATAAAATATGCTCAGAGTGGAATGAGGAGTTCTGGAGGGAACGCCATGAGCCTGGAGACTGCAGCTCTTCTCTGCGGTGGAGCCTGACCCAGTGCCCCCCTGAGTTCCTTTGAATCCACTGAGTCCACATCATTCAGAGCTGACAAAACCCTCAGTTTCACCAAGGCCACATGACCCTGGAGCTATGGGGAAGGCCACATGCTGTGCAGTGTGCAGGAATTCTGTCCTTCTCCTTCCTGTAAAATGTCAGTGTGCTGTAAAATCAGTATTAGATGGTGATGAGTCTAGCCTCAAGAAGGGACCCTGAATAGTACTGGGAATCACTTTCAAAGAATTTAAACATAAGACTAAAGCCAGCTTCCTGGTGAAAACCAGCCAATCTTCAACTGTATTCAGAAATAACTTTAAATAGTGATTACTGTCATTTTACATCAGGTTCAAAACTATTTGTCGCTTTTTCTTCCACTTGTACCAAAAAAAAAAAAAAAAAAAGAAGGAAGAATTAAAGAAGAAAGGAAGGAAGAAAAGAAGGCAGGAAGGCAGGAAGGAAGAACGAAAGGAGGGAATGAAGGACAAAAACAAAGATAAAGAGAGAATGAAAAAGGTCATTAAGTAATTTAAAATGTGAACCACAGAATTTCAGCAGGACTCAAACAGCCCAGGCCTAAGGAAGAGCTGCTTTAAGAAGGAGGTGCTAAGAGTGGTGAGAGATCGCACTGTGAAAGCCCAAGGTGTGAGGGTTCACCCGATAAGGATGGAGTATGGAGCCAGTACATGTGAATGGTAGCTACACCGTGATGGACAAACAAAACTTATTCTACAGCTGGTAAAAATACTAAGAATATACCTGAAATTATCTAAACACTTGCCATTCTGTCAAATAAGAGAGAGAAAGGAAGAGAGTGAAACAATTTTCCTTTGAATAGTGGGAAACAAAATGGGATTCTTTTGCAATGCTAATTTCAAAGGTTTATATTGCTAAGAACGCAAAGATTCTGTGGTGAGGGAAGGTGTTTTCCCAAGTCTTTGCAAAAGACTCCTTAAAGACCAGCTTAGATGCCATTTAGAAGCCATTTCCCATCAATTCCAGCGAAACATTCCTGAAATATTAGAATCCTCATTCCCAGGGGAAAGAAGTCTCTTTAAGCTTAAAAACTAATAGAGAAGATTAAGAAATAACTAAAATGTGCTATGTGCTGCAAAGTTAAAATGTTTTTTTCCTATAAGAAAGTGATGAGATGAGTTGAAATATCTGATGAAAATCTAACCTAGGAACAATGAGGGAACCATCTGGCTAAATTTCCCCTGCTAAGTATGGACTTTGAGCATGTGCACATGGACAGAATACTCTTACACATAAGGAATGCATGAGAGGCAGCATGAAGTCCCCATTGGAAAGACCCTGAATGTCATTTATTTGCAATCCAAAAGAACTTACAGAGCCCACCTGCCATTTTAATACTGTGTCATTTCTGTAAATTTGGGTATATGAGAATATTCGGAACCCAAAAATATTCATTATTAAACATAGAATTCTTCTAACACTTTCTGAAATTGGTTCTTAAAATTGGGAACAAGAGTAAGGGTAAAAGCACATATGCTAATAAAATTCTGTGTTTCTCAATACCCCTACTATATTTTTTTTCAAAGATCTGAAGGTTCATTTATCAGTGAGAACATGTTTCCATGCCTACCCAGGACTTTATCACATGCTCAGAGGCATCAGATGAACATTTTCAACCGTGTTCTTATTTTCAATAATTATTCAATTAATTGCCATGTTACATATCAATTGTTTGCGAGCAACGTGTATACATTTTTTTCTGGGGGCCTCTGTGAATGGTGTTATTACACTCTTAAATGCTTATCTATGATCAGTGATATGAGACCACTGGGTTCACAAAAACTCCTACTCCCGGCTATCCTGACTGCCCAAGATGCATCTTGAAATGCTGTTGCCTCCATGCACAAAGAAGCGAGGGTGGAGACTAGGTGGGTGGGAAGGCAGCACTGAAATAAAAGGCACCAGAGCCGAGCATCTCCTGCTCCCCTGGCCTGCAGGCAGCAAGTAACAGCAGAAAACGGGGGTAGCACTTCATATGGACTCGGTGGACTCCAGAAAGCCAGCTTTTCGTGGGATTAATGCTCTTGATAGGGGTTGTTTGTCACACATTGGTTACATCAGGGAGATGAAAAATAAAATGCTATCATTAATATCAGTTCTTTCAATATTTTCTACACATAAAAGTTGCTTTTAGTTATAATTTAGTACTTTCAATACTTTCACTAATTGACATCATAAATGCACAAGTTTTTTTTTTCTTTTTTTGCAGGGAGAGAGGAGGTGTGGAGTCTATCCAAACGCTAAGGAAGTGGTTGGTTGTTTTACAGACTGGCTCCTCAAGACATCACTATGGACCAGACGAGTGGGCTTCCAGGCCAAAAGCATGGCAAGGAGCTCCCCGAAATGCCACAAAATCCAAAAGTCACAATAAGGCGAGTTTTGCAGCAGCCTGCAGAACACATCCACGCTTCATTGTGCCTGCGCCTCTGCTACACTCCCTCTATCAGCAATGGCACAGAAACTGCATCAGGATCGAGGTGGGGTACCTCACAGTCTACTGTAACCTCTGCAGGTGCGGGCCAGGTGGAATTCCTGGGCTTCCCTAGGCAAGATGAAAACACACAAGTTGGTTCCGAGAATCTAATAGCTTTATCCAGATTTGGAAGATGTGCGATCCATGGTGAATAATTGTTTGGCCACATTCTTTTTCTTCATTTTATGAAATATTATGGACCTAAGCACTTCTTGTGGAGGGAGCAGGTGTCTCAGAGAAAGTGCCCATTTTCTTGAAATAAAACATCATGAAGATTTACACTCCAAAGAAAGAAGACATTCATATTTCTAAAGACTCTTCTGATGTGGGTGGCACATTAATAAAATAAAGCTCAAAAAACGAACCAATGGACTTGTCAGAGAAATGGGCTGAACACAATTAAAAACTTGACACCCTGGCTCACTCAACAATGGTCAAGATTTTCATGATGCCATATTTCGATTTTTGTTGCTTTTAAAGACGTGTATTTTTGGCAGCAGTGGGACACTCTGGTGGCTTGAAATGCATCCAAACTTCAACTCTGAAGCCTCAGAAACAGGGGCAGTCATGGGGCACAGGCCTTGAGAACTGGGGATTTACAAGAAGCCAAAAACATAAGCGCTATTAGTAATCATCATAATTATTGAGATCTGTAAAGTAGGCGTTAGAGTAGGTCTTCCCAGTGAGATGTGGGTTGAAGTATTTGTTTCTTTCCTCTAGGATCAAGTTGTTTTTGTTAAATGCCTGGAAAATATATATAAAAAAAAAAAACACCAAGTTTAAGAATGCTAAGTAGCATTTCAGAAAGAATATAATGAGGATGACTATTATATTGAATTTGTGCTCTCTGCTAAGGTTCCATTATTTTAAAATATGTTTTTTTGATTATTTGCTTCCCCAGATGATTTGCCTCATGGAGGACTTGCCTAATTACCAGAATAAGGTTGGCAGTTTGTGGTATCTTCTGGTTTCTTTTTCAACTTTCGTTACGAAGTTTGCAATAGAAGCAGGGGTTTAGAAAACTTAAATGTAAATCTCTAGAAAACTTAAAACACTGATGATTTCTGATTAACAGACATTTTGAATGTAACTGAATATATATAACTGAATTCATATTCATTTAACTGAATACATATGTAAGTAGCTTTCAGATGTCCATGAGTGGGTATATTTATCAGAGACCTTGGCAGAACTTATTTAAGTAAGGGCATCAGGTTTCAAATGCCTTAATTTCTTTTCATCCTGAACTTGTTAGAAGGTGGTCACTGTAGCCATTTTCTATTAATAGTTATTTAAATCACCTGCAGTTTCAAACAGCCCAAAATGAGTCCGTAGGCGATAAATATTGAGAGGACTAAAATGAAGATGAAGAAGGCTACACAAAGGCCATCTGTCCAGGATTAGTCTGGGCAAAGTATCAGAAAAAAAGTTCTGGAAGGATTCATTAAAGACTGGGCAGCTGTCCATGCCTTCAAGGTGCTTTGCCTTCATGGCAAAAACATTTCTGATTATCTTTAAAGTGGCTGTTGAATCTTAAGTGGGAACACAGGACTGGGTAAATTACCTTCTGAAGCCTGTAGTAACAGTGGCCAGAGACCAGCTGGTGTGCTGGAATCATGCTCAGAGGAGCCGATTTCTTGAGATCTAAATGTTTGTTTCAAAAGCTCTTGTTCACGGCAAGAGCTTGTGCTCCTCTTCAGGCCTCCTCCTTACTCTAGGAGCTCATTTCTGAGAGGCCAGGAGGGGCGTGTTATTCATTCCTGGTGCTTCATTCCCCAAATCTACCATCTGAGTGGGGGCAGATGCCAATGGCTTGTGGATCATCCAAGGGGAAAAGTCCATTGGTACGTCTCCATCCAGGTGGTAGAGAATAGAGGCCACATGGCTGAGAGGAGACAAGCATGGACATGTGGCTCCTGGGACATAAGGTCTCCAGCCACATGAAGTCACAAAGGCTAAAGATATTCCATATTCTCACATAGGGAGGAAATTCAATTTCAAAGAAAACCACCACAGCAGAGAAAGGGCATCAAAATACTCCCTACGAGTGTTAAGGGAAACCAGGCACCTAGCAGGAATATCAAAATTTAGTTAAACTTAAGGAAGGAGAATGCCCTTCATTCATGTGGGTAATAAGGGAGGTTGGGTGCAAAGGGCCAAAGCCTTGATGTCTTTCCAGCTCCTCCCCTCATCTCTGGTGTATACACACAATAAAGCCTCGTGTTCTTTAGAACATTTAAACCTCACAACAGCAATATGGAAGCATGCACTCTTTATCCATTTTGAAGATGAAGAAAATAAGGTTCAAAGAAGTAAGGAACTTGTACTCTGAACCGTAATGCAAAGTGCCTCAAGTAGAAACCACATTTATTTTGCTAGGTGCTGTTCAAAGCATTTTAGGTAAATTACCCAATTTAATTCTCATCATCTCCAGTTTATAGAGGAGAAAATGGTAGCTGACTGAATGAGAAGACCCAGCATAGGTATACCCAGCTGGACATGATGCTGACCCATGAGCCAGGTTTGTGAGGTTCCAAGCTGATACCCACCCCCTTCCTCCTCAGAATGTGAAGGGAACTGGCCATTTACTCTAAACTGCTGGGTCAAATCCTGGATTAATCACTCAATGGGGAAATTAAGAACATACATCACCAAACACCAGGTGCCACACTTTTACATCAAGCAGAGTTGAAAAGCCTTTGCTCTCCTTGAACATGATTTAAAGACAGCTTTTATCATCATAAAGGCAGGGTCCACCTGCCTTTTGTGCATACCTGGCCACCGCTGTCACTGCCAACTCCTTACCTTGATGGCCTCCACCGAGTCGTACTTGTCCAGTTTGTTGATGTGGTTGGTTATGCTGGTGTTGAGAGGGGCAGGTGACACAGGGTGGATGACAGTCGCATCGTGGGATTGCTGCTGGTACCGCTGGCAGTAGGTGTAGACGAGCAGGGTTAGGAGGCAGCCGAGGATGGAGCTGCTCAGCCCCACGGCAATCATGTGGAACATGTTGAATTCTAGGGGAACAGGAGCAAAATGATGTCACACTTGAACACCCTGCCTGGCTACTCAAAGCACTAGATGAAAAGAGAAAGTCACAATGAAAAGCCCCATCCCCATTCCAAAGTTTAAGAAATCATCATTCTTCAGTCTTTCCTTGGAAATGTCATGGCCAACAAGGAACTTCTCCACCGTGAGCACAGGATAGTTTTAAGTTCCTTCTTTTATGGATGATAGACAGTCTTTTGGAGTGATCTTAAACTTTAATACACTACCAGAAGTTTTTTTTTAATTTGAAGGTTTGCACAACAGCGTTCTTCTGCTTCAACTGCAGCCCAATCCATAGTGGACAGGGTTTCTGCAGAAAAGGTTATTCATGCTCCTCAGTGGGTTAAGCCTCCCTGTGTGCAGCATGGCTGTGTCCTGAAGTCAAGAGAGAAGCATCTACTCTTCCAATCTACTGCTCACCTGCAAGCCAGACTGCTTTTAGCCCTCTCTCTATTTCATCTGATTTAAAATGTTTTTTATTCACATAATCTCATATGTTTTTCATTATATTTTTTGAGTATGAATACGCACACATTAGAAAGTGCCAAAGGGTCTACAGGAAAAAGAAATCCTTCTTGCCCAGAGGTAACTATTATAAGCACTTTCTCCTGTGCCCTCTCAGAGATGCTCTGCACATTTACATGTTCTGTGTGTGTGTGTGGTGGGGGGGAGTGTAAATACTATCCTGTGTACCACTTTTCTCACTTACATTGTATTTTGGAGGTCTTGTCAAGAAAATGATTTAGTAAAAAGAAATAAGGAATTTGTGTTACATGAATAAAATATGATCTTTTAAATGGTCATGAAATGATGTTCTTTTACTAATGTTTTCCTATGTCATGGCATCTTTTCTGTTTCATTGAGTTATTTTTCTGGAGTTATGAATACATAGCATTCAGAAAATTCTCCAGCATGGACTTACAGCTCTAAAATAGGGTTGGCTCAAGTGACATCAAGGCACCATAGCAAGACCTGTGTGATGTCTGAGAAAACAAGAAAGACAACAGATATTCCCGTGTGTTGGTGAAACACGACTATTAAACTTTCAAGTCTTTCAGGAAACGAAGGCAGCATGTGGCCAGCACCACAGAGCTGGGCTCTGGAAGAATCAGGTGAAGCAGAGCAGTGGTTATCTTCCTCTGTGTTGTTGGAAGCAAGTGGCTGCTGCCCATGGGGTACTGGCCTCATGTGCCCCCTGCTCAGAGCACATCCTGAGGACACCAGCTTTCCCCCAGGGTGTCCCCTCCATATACCACCAGGGTGAGGGGCAGCGTTGCCAAGACCTTTCGCTGACCTGTCAATCCTGCAGCAAGTGGGACAATTGGAGGTATGTGCTGAGTATCACTGTGAGGCTGACAAGTCTACCTGGCTGCAGAGAAAGGCCTTCAGGGCTGGGTGACAATGAGAAGAGCCTGCAGGCTCTGGGTGCATCTTAACCACCCCAGTCTCCTCCCCAGGGATTTTCTGAGCTGCCGCCCCTGTGCTCATGATCTTCACCGTCTGGAAGAGACTCCACCCTGCCAATGCTGCTCCATGGGGCTCTGACACTTGGTATCAAAGGGAGGGACACTGTTCACTGAGTGGCCACCAGATCTAGGTCTGTGGGGCTCTGTTTGAGTCCTTCCTGAACGTCATGTAACCCTACAGTGGTGGAGAGGTCCCAGGGAAGCTGAACCTATAGTCAGGAGATGCCATCAAGACCTCACCTGTGATACTGGTAGAGGCTAGATATCTCTCTTTGTCCCTAAACCCTGCGCTTTTCCCTCTAAGCTGTGCTCCTTGGCTGCTCCAGACACCGTGTTCCAGGAACCCAGGACTCTGGAGCTGGATCTGCCCTACGGGTGCACGGACACTGTGAAGGAAGGCTGCCTTCTCTCTGGCTGACTGTCGGGGAGAACTCACAACACACTCATGACCACTGAAGTCCCAGTGGATGATGCAGTTCCTAGCACAGGCGCCCAGTCTACTCAGCACTAAGG
>CAUYLG010039860.1:0-25846 GCA_963573385.1 Cacajao melanocephalus
CTCCATCCATTTATATACACATGTATATGTTCACTGTGGCTCTGTTTACAATAGCAAAGACCTGGAACCAACACAAATGACCATCAAGGATAGACTGACAAAGAAAATGTGGCACATATACACCATGGAATACTATGCATCTATAAAAAACATTAAGTTCATGTACTTTGTAGGGACATGGATGAATCTAGAAGCCATCATTCTCAGCAAACTGACACAAGAAAAGAAAACCAAACACCGTATGTTCTCACTCATAGGTGGGTGTTGAACAATGAGAACACATGAGCACAGGGAGGGGAACTTCACACACTGGGGTCTGTTGAGGGGTAGGGAGTTAAGGGAGGGACAGCAGGGGGGCAGGGAAGTTGGGGAGGGATAACACAAGGAGAAATGCCTGATGTAGGTGACTGGTGGGGGGGATGGAGACGGCAAACCACCATGGCATGTGTGTACCTATTCAACAATCCTGCAAGATCTGCACATGTACCCCAGAACTTAAAGTACAATTAAAAAAAAAAAAATATATATATATATATATATATATATGAAAATATATGAAGGGATTAAACAGGCTTAGTGGAGCTTGCTCAAGAAAATATTTTCTCAAATTTATCATTGTTGATATGATTCTGATTAAAATATTTGTATTTCAAAACATCTGGCTGTCAAAACATCTGGCTGGTAAAATAGTAATAATAATGAGATCAAAAGGGTCTCTGGGTAAGAAAGTAAAAGTTTCTCTTGGTAAAATCCAGCTATTGTCTAGCTGTTGGACCTGATGTTCAGAAACAGCTCCTCGACTTTTTTTGGCGGTCATTGTTTTTCCAGTTACTTGGGATTTCTTTTTTTGAGACAGAGTTTTTGCTCTTGTGTCCAGGCTGGAGGGCAATGGCATAATCTCTGCTCATCACAACCTCTGCCTCCCGAGTTCAAGCAATTCTTCTGCCTCAGCCTCCTGAGAAGCTGGGATTATAGGCATGTACCACCACAACTGGCTAATTTTTTTGTATTTTTAGTAGAAACAGGGTTTCTCCATGTTGGTCAGCCTGGTCTTGAACCCCCAACCTCAGGTGATCCACCTGCCTTGGCCTCCCAAAGTGCTGGGAGGATTACAGGCATGAGCCACTGTGCCCAGCCTCTTTTCTTTCTTTTTTAATGAAAATATAGGTTTCTGTAAATATAAAGATTTATAAGTGATAAGTTTGCCCAGAGTTTAGGGAAAAATTGTGAAAGACTTCAAAATGGACCAAAAGATGAAGTCTGGTGTCTTCAATAGACAGCAAGGTGGTATCTAGCAGCCCCTTCCCAATTATGGGATTTTTTTTTTTTTTTTTTTTTGAGACAGAGTCTCGCTGTGTCTCCCAGACTGGAGTGCAGTGGCTCAATCTCGGCTCACTGAAGCCTCCACCTTCCAGGTTCAAGCGATTCTCCTGCCTCAGCTGGTATCCCAAAGTGCTGGGATTACAGACATGAGCCACTGCACCTGGCCCAATTATGGGATTCTAAGGTGCTCTGGCATTTCATTGTCTGAGTTATTTTCAGTCCAATAAATTGTAGATAATGGATAGAAATGCAAATATACTTGTCCCCCTAGACATGAAAATTCTGTTTCTCCACCCAACCCTTTTTGAAAAAAAGACAGTTTTATATCTATTTGTAAATTTGTTTCTGCATTCCCAACCTACATAAGTTTGGTAATTTTATTATTTTTTAATTTTTAAAATTGATATATAATAGTTGTATTTTGTGATACATGTGATATTTTGATACATGTATGCAATGTATAATGATCAAATTGGAATAATCAAGATATCCATTACCTCAAACATTTGTCATATAAGTGTAGTACTGTAAGTTCTCCTTTGAACTTGTAAAATCTTACTGGGTCCCTCATTAATTAATGAGTTAAATAAAGTATTTGTCTGGGTGCTGGTGGCTCATGGTTGTAATCCCAGCACTTTGGGAGGTTGAGGTGAGAGGACTACTTGAGGTCAGAAGTTTGAAACCAGCCTGGCCAACATGGTGAAACTCCATCTCTACTAAAAATACAAAAATTAGCTGAGCGAGGTGGCAGTCGCCTGTAATCCCAGCTACTCAGGAGGCTGAGGCAGGAGAATCACTTGTACCCAGGAGGCAGAGGTTGCAGTGAGCTGAGATTGTGCCACTGCACTCCAGCCTGGGCGACAGAGTGAGACTATGTCTCAAAAAATAAATTAATAATAATAATTAATAAAATGTTTGATACATATTCATTATATATATGACAGTCATGATGATAAATTGTTTGAAAAGTTATCCTTTAATAAAAAATATATGGGCATTTTTCGCTGTTGGAGACATCAATTGGTTCATGTTTTCTGGAGAACAATTAGGTAGTGTATCCCCAGAGGCTTAAAAATGTATATATTGGTACATATTTTATGCATTAGTACATACTTTTTGGATAAAATTTGACAATACCTTTAAGAATTTTAATTGTCACCGGGCGTGGTGGCTCACACCTGTAATCCAAGCACTTTGGAGGCCAAGGCGGGCAGATCACCTGAGGTCGGGAGTTCAAGACCAGCCTGACCAACATGGTGAAACCCCGTCTTAAAAAAAAAAAAAGAATTTTAATTGTCTATACTATTGGTGTTTCATAAACATATTTTATTCCATTGTAAATTTTTAATAGTTTTACATTATTTTACAAACGCAAATTTTAATTTTATTTCTATTAAAATTTAGAACCCAGGCCGGGCGAGGTGGCTCATGCCTGTAATCCCAGCACTTTGGGAGGTGGATCTCTTGTGGTCAGGAGTTCAAGATTGTCATGGCCAACATGGTAAAACCCTGTCTCTATCAAAAATATAAAAAATTAGCCAGTTGTGGTGGCGTGTACCTGTAATCCCAGCTACTCAGGAGGCTGAGGAAAGAGAATCACTTGAACCCAAGAGGCAGAGGTTGCAGTGAGCCGAGATCATGCCACTGAACTCCAGCCTGGGTGACGGAGCAAGACTCCATCTCAAAAAAAAAAAGAGAACCTAGTGGTGGCTTGTGTCTGTAATCCCAGCACTGGAAAGCAGAGGCAGAAGGATTGTTTGAGGCCCTGGAGTTCAAGGCTAGCCTGAACAACATAAGGAGACCTAGTCTCTCCAAATAATTTTGAAAATAAAAAATTAGCTGGATGCGGCAACACACACCTGTGATCCTAGCCACTCAAGAGGCTGAGGTAGGAGGATAGCTTGAGCCCAGGAATTTGAGCCCAGCCTGAGCAATATAGACAGACCCCATTTCTACAAAGTAAAAAAAGAATATTAACTCTCCAAAAGATCCCCTGAAAAAACATGTTTGTCAAGTAGAACTAATTTTATTAAACTCAAGGAGAGCACCAACTTGAGAAAGCTGTAATTGTTTCTCAGAAGGGGAGAGTCAGGAGGATATTTTTAGGATTTTAGGGCCGTAAGCCTTAACTTGGATATTTTCAGGAGGGTCTTGCAAAGCAGGAAACTGAGATTAGGCAGAGTTTATGAGACAATAATTTTGGATTGATGAGCCCAGTGAGGCAAAAGTCTTTAAGCAAGTCTTGGTGACTTAGCTTCTAGTTTTTTGTGTTTTTTTGAGACAGGGTCTCACTCTTGCCCAGGCAGGAGTGCAGTGGTGTGAGCCTCAACATCCTGGGCTCAAGTGATCCTCCCACCTCAGCATCCTGAGTAGCTGGGACTGCAGGTACGTGCCACCGTGCACTAATTTTTGTATTTTTTTAGGGATGGGGTTTCACCATATTGCTTAGGCTGGTCTTAAGCTATCTGCCTGCCTCAGCTTCCCAAAGTGTTAGGACTACAGACATGAGCCACGACACCCAGCCAGCTTCTAGTTTTTATAAATATGTTCATTTTGCTAGTTCACAATCTTATCTTCCAGGAATTAGTATTCCTTTCTTTTTTTTTTTTTTTTTTTTGAGACGGAGTCTCACTTTTTTGCCCAGGCTGGAGCACAGTGGCACCATGTGGGCTCAGTGCAACCTCCGTCTTTTGGGTTCAAGCAATTCTCCTTCCTCAGCCTCCCAAGTAGCTGGGATTACAGGTGCCTACCACTAATTTTTATATTTTTAGTAGAGACGGGGTTTCACCATGTTAACCAGGCCGGTCTCGAACTCTTGACCTCAGGTGATCCACCCGCCTTGGCTGGGGTTACAGGTGTAAGCCACCTTGCCTGACCTGGATTGAGTATTTCTTAAAGCAAATAAGTTTTTTTGCTTGTTCTCAGTATTACTTAATGCAAGGACAGGAAAGTATTCCTGGTCCTAGTATTTTTTAACCCAGGGACAGGAAATTAATGTTGGTTTCAGTTCTGTTTGTCAGGATTCTGCAAATTATTTTTGTTGTAAGAGGAGATTGGTTGTTAGTACATCCTGCTATGGTGGCATAATTACTGAAAGATACAGTGATAAGGCTTGTTATTGTTGCAGTTAACACCTAATGGTGCCATTTCATCTGGCTTGAGCAACTTGTTTAAGTGTCTCTGGCAGGTTATATAATGTCTTTGGCTGAAAAGAAATTATGAAAGCAGCTCACTCTCTGATTTGACTAGTAATTTTGTTATACCCTGCGGTGCTAAAGGAATTGTCTAAGCAAACACCTGAAGGGTATAAATAAAACATTGTATGTTTATTATTCCCAAACCCCTCATGGTCTTCACTGTGTGTGCCATTGTCAAGGATGCTCAGCAAGCATTTTGTTGTTGTTGTTGTTGTACTGATTTTCCATCCTATAAATATCTCCTTAACCAGATTTACTCAATTATTAGCTATGTGAGACCCAGAACTCTCCTGATGACTATATGAGTTTTCCATTGCGGATGTAACAAGTTACTATGAACTTAGTAGCTTAAAACAATATAAATTTATTATCTTAGGGTCAGAAGTCTGACATAGGGCTAAAATCAAGGCGGCAACAAGGGAGAATCCATTTCCTGGCCTTTTCCAGCTTTTAGAGGCTGCCTACATCCCTTGGCTCATAGGCCATTTCTTCCATCCTCAAAGCCATCCCTCTGACCATTCTTCCATAGTCATGTCTCCCTCTGACTCTCCTCTTCAGCCTCCTTCTTCCACCTTTTAGAATCCTCATGATGACACTGGCCCTATCTGGATAATCCAGGATAACCTCTCTGTTTTAAAATCAGTTGGTTAGTAATGTTGATTCTATCTGCAACTTTAATTTGCTTTTGCCCTGTAATCTAACATATTTACAGATTCCAGGTGTGAGGACATGGACATCTTTGGGGATGAGTGGGAAAGGGTACATTATTCTGCCTATCAAACTCACCAAGTGACTAGATGGACTTGCTGATGTCCAGGGCTACCACATGGGCACTGATGACAAAGTCAGGAAAACTAGAAGTGATTATGAGGTAGCTATTTTGCCATTTGGCTGAAGTCAAACTCAAATAATAGATTTGGTAGACTGCCAAGGCTGAGACTGAACTTCAGTACATCCCTAGTACCCTATGACCCAGCAATCCATCTCAAGAAATTTATCCTGCAGAATAAATTTCTCATACAACCTTGCAAAGTAATACTAGAAGAATGTTTACTGCCACATGATTTATAAGAGAGAAAATTTGGAGACCAGTATCTATCCATAAAGGAATGGCTCACAAAATATGCTACACCTGTTAGGCTGGGCATGGTGGTGACTCACCCTTGTAATCCCAGCACTTTGGGAGGCCAAGGTGGGAGGATCACTTGAGGTCAGGCATTTGAGACCAGCCTGACCGCCATGGTGAAACCCCATCTCTACCAAAAATCAAAAAATTAGCTGAGTATGGTGGTGGGCACCTGAAATCCTAGCTACTCAGGAGGCTGAAGGAGGAAAATTGCCTGAACCCTGGAGGTAGAGGTTGCAATGAGCTGAGATTGTGCCACTGCACTCCAGCCTGGGTGACAGAGTGAGACTCCATCTCTAAAAAATAAATAAAATGAGGTAAATTTATAATCTATAGGCTAGGAAGATGTTCATGCTTTATGGTAGTTTTTATAAAAAAGCAAGCTATGGAACAATATGCATAGTATGACACCATTTTACATTTTATTAATGTGTGTATCATACATATATGCATGAGTGCACAGAGAAAAAGGGCTGGAAGGATATTGCTGTGGTCAGAATGTTTGTGTGCCTCCCACAAATTCATATGGTGAAACATAACCCCCACTGAGATGGCATTAAGAAGTAAGGCCAGCCAGCTTCAGTGGCTCACACCTATAATCCCAGCACTTTGGGAGGCTGAGGTGGGCAGATCACCTGAGGTTGGGAGTTTGAGACCAGCCTGACCAACATGGAGAAATCCTGTCTCTACTAAAAATACAAAATTAGCCGGCTGTGGTGGTGCGCACCTGTAATCCCAGCTACTAGGTAGGCTGAGGCAGGAGAATTGCTTGAGCCCGGAGGCGGAGGTTGCAGTGAGCCAATACTGGGCCATTGAATCCAGCCTGGGCAACAAGAGCAAAACTCCGTCTCAAAAAAAAAAAAAAAAAAAGAAGTAGAGCCTTTGTGGGATGTTTAGGTCAGGGGGGCTCCACTCTCATGAATGAGATCAGTGCCCTTATAAAAGAGGCCTGAGGGAGCTTGTTTACCCTTTCTACCATGTGAGAACACAATGAGAAGAAGCCATCTATGATAAAGACAGCACTTACCAGACACTATTCTGCCAGGGCCTTTATCTTGAAGTTCACTAACTCTGTAAGAAGTAAATTTCTGTTGTTTATAAGCCACCTAGTCTAAGGCTTTTTGTTTGCTTGTTTGTTTTTCAAGACAGGGTCTTGCTCTGTCACCCAGGCTGGAATGCAGTGGTGCAATCACAGCTCACTGCAGCCTTGATCTCCTGGGCTCAAGCATCCTCCCACCTCAGTCTCCCTAGTAGCTGAGACTACAGGTGGGCACAACCATGCCTAGCTAATTTTTTAAAAATTATAGTCTTTTATTTTTCCACAATAAAAGCCACATTCAAACACCTGGCTAATTTTTGTATACTTTGTGGATATGGGGTTTCAACATGTTGTCCAGTCTGGCCTCAAACTCCTAGGCTAAAGAGATCTACCTGCCTCAGCCTCCCAAAGTGCTGGGATTACAGGCATGAGCCACCACATCTGGACCAGAAATTCTAATTCTAGGAATTGACTAAGGAAAACATCATGATGATGCACTGAGATTTATCTGCAACAATATGCAGCATTATTTATATAAGAGTGAACAATTGTTAATGCCCAAAATGTTGAGGGTGCAACCCAAAATGAGTTGCACATTTATACTATGGAAGAGTATGAATGAAAATAAGTTATTGAAAGTAAGATAGATATATCATTAAGTGAAATATATAATAAAACATGTATATTGCATTCCATTTCACTCAACATATGCACATACAAATAAAAAATATCACCCTGCAAATATTAGTAGCTATCTCTGGAGAATGGGATGATGATGTGTGTGTGTGTGTGTGTGTGTGTGTGTGTGTGTGTGTGTGTGTTTTGGAAGAAGGAAAGAATTCAGAGGCTCTAGTCATAATCTCTTCTAGGGTTGAACTTCAGAGGATGGTGTATGCAATAAAGGTTCAAAGATTTGGGGTGGTGTGAGAAGTGCCAGAGTGGGCAGCTCAATCTAGATTCCCTGGAACTGCCATTAGAGAGCCTGTGCAGCACTGTAATAGCCAACCAACATGCTCCCTCCCAAATTGTTGTCACTGCCAACATGGTGCTCTAGCCAACATGGTCTTCCTCCAACATGGTGCTACCACGAATATGGTACTGTATCCAACAGGGGGTTCCCAACACAGTGGTACTCTATCCAGCATGGCACTATACTCAACGTGACGTCAGGACCAACATGACCTGAGCCATAGAGTGCCTGTACCTGAGGATGGCTATCAGGCAGCAGAGCCCGAAGTCAGCCTCATTGGCTAGCATATCCCAGTGAGGTGCCAGAACAGGGGTAGACTCCAAGCGGGATGAACAGATTAACAAGTAAGAACCATTTGCCCTTCTTGTTCAAGTTTCCTTACTCAGGCTCAAAAACAGAGTTTTACATACATTAGATTTGTGGTTGTTGAATTTATACCCATTGTATTTCCCATTGCACCAGCATTGGAATTCTCATTCCACCATGAGAGGGAATGTCAAAACATTCAAGCTTATCAGCAGCATCAGGTCCTTGGACCTGCATTCTGCAGATTCATTCACTGCCCCAAAAGCCTGTGACTTTGGATTTTTTTTTTTTTTTAGACAGAATCTTGCTCTGTCACCCAAAACTGGAGTGCAGTGGCATAATCTTGGCTCACTGCAACCTTCACCTCCCAGGTTCAAGTGGTTCTCCTGCCTCAGTCTCCTGAACAGCTGGAATTACAGGTGCACACCACCACACCCAGCTAATTTTTGTATTTTTGGTAGAGATGGGATTTTGCCATGTTGGCCAGGCTGGTCTTGAACTCCTGACCTCAAGTGATCTACCCACCTCGGCCTCCCAAAGTGCTGGGATTACAGGCATAAGCCACGGTGCCCGGCCACTTTGGCCTTTCTTGAAGTTACCCCCTAGAGAGATATTTTAGGGCTTTTTCCTTTAGAATGTACTCTTCAGGAATAATTATGACTCTGTACCTCCTAAATTTTTGGGTGTCTTTGGCATCATTTTGCCAAATAATCCTGGCTTTTAAATTTTAAGTTCTTTGCCCTTTGAAAGGCCTCTTATTAATTAATTTGCATTGAGTGCTTTAGTTTACTCACTGACTATAATCACTGCTCTTGACACAGACTGCATACTCTTATTGTACAATCCATATTTTAACCACATTGAAAAAAATTTAAGAAAAACATATTCCTCTTATCTCTCACCTAACACATCAAATTTTTCCAGTTTATGTTGAAACCAAAACAGACTCTGACTTGTTGAAATCAATGTTCTAGCTTTTATACCTAAAATGCTACAATACACATCTCCATATGGTTTGTCTTCAACATTGCAAGTTCTGTTGATTGCCTGGTATTTCCTTACATTGATAAATATCTTTTTTTTTTTTATAAAATGAAAAAGAGTTTAAATAGAGACAGGGTCTTGCTATGTTGACCAGGCTAGTTTCAAACTCCTAGGCTCAAGCAATCCTCCCGCCTCAGCCTCCCAAAGTGCTGGGATTACGGATGTGAGCCACTGCACCCAGACAATTAGTATCTTTTGAGCCATTTCCCAAGTATAAGAGTTTAGGGAGTTTGAGGCTTTAAAAACTGCTCTGCAATGACCTCAGTACAGGAACTTAAACAAGGCCACACAGTGACTACAGATCTTTAAACAAAAAGAGCTCTAAAGAGAAAATCAAATTTTGATTTTACACAATTCAAAAAACTGAAAACTATTAAAGAAACTATTAAAACTAAAAAATCATGAAACTATTAAAAAAATGAAAAGCTCTCTCTTGTCAACTTCAATGTCAAATAACATTTAACACTAATGAAAATTAGTGTATGTGCAAACTCAGCACAAAAAATAAAGCAGCTGTGTATGGTTTATTCGTGAAAACCATACATATATATAATATGAAAAGGTACTACTGTTAGTATTCATTAAAAGGCCATAGGCCCTCCCTTTTCTTTTCCTTTTTCAGTCAGGGACCCGCACTGTGTCCAGGCTGGAGTGCAGTTGTTCGATCGTAGCTCATTGCAGGCTGAAACTCATCAGCTCAAATAATCCTCCCACCTCGGCCTCTCAAACACAGTGCTGGAATTGATTACTGGCATGAGCCACTGCACCTGGCTCCCTTTTTTGACAGTACAAGGAACTTTTTCTGGTTTGTTAATTTGGTAAAGAGGCAATATTACTTTACCATCTCTGCTGTGACCCAGATAAGTGGTCTTCAAGCCAGGGTCTGGAATTCTCCGGGGGGCATGAAGAGGCCTTCTGAGGGTGTCAATAGAAGTTTCCAGGTCTTCATCATTTATAAATTCTCTTTTCTAACATTGGTCTCCTGAATCTGGATCTGGGTCACCAATAGCCTATCGGTCCTTTATGAGAAAAAAGTATACACTTCACCCCTCTCCACTCTTGGGAAGGGCGTCCCATCTCTCCCTGTCTTAGGCTCATTTCTGTTAAGAGTGAAACTAAGTAAAACCTGGGCACTCTTCCCCCAAGATCTGAATTCAGATAAATAAGAGTGGTGTGGTACTGGGCTCTGTGGCTCGCATCTATAATCCCAGCACTTTGGGAGGCCGAGGCAGATCACCTGAGGTTGGGAGTTTGAGACCAGGCTGACCAACATGGAGAAACCCTGTCTCTACTAAAAATACAAAATTAGCAGGCATGGTGGCATATGTCTGTAATCCCAGCTACTAAGGAGGCTGAGGCAGGAGAATTGCTTGAACCCGGGAGGCAGAGGTTGCGGTGAGCTGAGATCGCACCACTGCACTCCAGCCTAGGCAACAAGAGTGATACTCCACTTCCAAAAAAATAAAAATAAAAAAGTAGGGTGGTGGGAGAAATGACAATTTTTATTCAACAATTTTGCCTCTTCCATTCCTTGACTTGCCCTAGAATGCTTGCTTCTTATTGGAGAATCACTCGAGAGCGAGCAAAAAATGTATGCGTAAGAAATTCTGTTCTAGATGCTAAGAATGTCTCTCTACCTATGTTTAACATAAGCCAAGTCTTTAAATGTGCATTCCTGAAACAAAAAGGAATATAGTTATTGGGAGTGATTCTTTTAAATATACTTGAAATGTTTTAACAGGACTACTAAATCTTTCCAGGTACATTGGGTAAACTTTTATGTAATTTCTTTTAGTTTGTTTTTCATGATTCAATAAGGTAGTTAAAACCATTGTAAACAAATCATGTTATAAAATATTTATTATTACAGTAAATCCTTATTTATTTTAAAAATTGTTAAATATTTTCTGTCTTCTATTGGTTAGTTTTTAGCAGTAAATACCTTTCTCTTTTATTAAATAAATAGCAGAATATTACCTAGTGAAAATAATGGGGTTAGGCCAGGTGCGGTGGCTTATGCCTGTAATCCCAGCACTTTGGGAGGCCGAGGCAGGCAGATCACAAGGTCAGGAGTTCAAGACCAGCCCACCCTAGATGTTGAAGCCCCGTCTCTACTAAAAATACAAAAATGAGCCAGGCATGATGGCACATGCCTGTAATCTCAGCTACTTGGGAGACTGAGACAGGAGAATCGCTTGAACCCGGGAGGCAGAGGTTGCATGAGCTGAGACCGCACCACTGCACTCTAGCCTGGGCAAGAAGAGCTTGAAACTCCGTCTCAAAAAAAAAAAAAAAAAGAAAGAAAGAAAGAAAATAAAATAATGGAATGGTTTATAGTTTTTCTACTTGATTTTTATTTAATTTTTTTCAAAAACCAAACACCAGAATTTGGTGGGGTTTTTGTTGTTGCTGTTTGCTTGTTTTTGAGACAAGGTCTCTGTCACCCAGCCGGAATGCAGTGGTGCGATCATGTATCACTGCAACCTCGACCTCCCCAGGCTCAGGTGATTCTACCACTTTAGCCTCTCACATAACTGGAACTACAGGTGCATGTCAGCTAATTTTTTTAAATTTTTTGTAGAGATGGGGGTTTGCCATGTTGCCCAGGCAACTCCTGAGCTCCAACTCCTGAGCTCAAGATCTGCCTTGGCCTCCCAAAATGCTGGGATTACAGACATGAGCCATTGCACCTGGCCACACCAGAATTTGAATCACATACACATACACACATGCACAATTTACCAAGGGAAATTATGCTTTTATCATATACTCCTTGCTTCAAAAATAATGTATGGTTTGGATCGGCCCATCTCAGAAAACAAACAAAAAATTTAGTGAGAAACAGTACATTGATGTATTACATTGTTTTTAATAAAATAATAATAAAACTGATAACTTAATTAGATCTATATAATTTTAATCCTGGTGATAGATTTTAGTAATCTGATTTATAAGATTTATTTATTTCATATTGGATACAATCACATTCCTTGAAATAAATACTAACACATTTATTTCAGGTAAGAAATAAGCACTTTTTTTCTAACAGAAAGTAATTCTGATTTGGCTGAATGACAGAGAAGATGAGCATTACCAACTGGATTGTAGGGCTGACATTTTCAACTCTTAAATGAGGTAACGTTCCAGTTCCAAAGTCATGAATTGTTTTATATGTAAGTAAAACTTTATGATTAGAAATAAATCAGAAAACTTGATATTAATAATTTAGAAATAAATTAGATTTTTTTTTAGTGTTGGTAGGTTACATGCTAATCAGTACATCAAAAGTCTGAGGAACTTGGCTGGGGAGCAGTGGCTCACACCTGTAATACCAGCAATTTTGGAGGCCGAGGTGGGTGGATCACCTGAGGTTAGCAGTTAGAGACCAGCCTGGCCAACATGGTGAAAGCCCATCTCTACTAAAAATACAAAAATTAGCCAGGCATAGTGGCACATGCCTGTAATCCCAGCTACTAGAGGGGATGAGGCAAGAGGATCGCTTGAACCTGGGAGGCGAAGGTTGTAGTGAACCAAGATTATTCCACTGCACTCCAGCCTGGGCAACAGAGCAAGCCTCCATCTCAAGAAAAAAAAAAAGGTCTGAGGAACTTCTGATAAGATTTGAGGGGTTCACAATAAGATATTCTTTTAATTTTTGTGGATCCACAGTAGGTGTATATATTTATAGGTTACATGAGATATTTTGATATAGGCATGCAATGCGTAATCACATCAGGGTAAATGGGATATCTATCACCTCAAGCATTTATCCGTTGTGTTACAAACAATCCAATTAATTATGCTCTTTTTATTATTTGAAAATATACAATTATTATTGACTGGCCAGGTGCAGTGGCTCATGCCTGTAATCCCAGCACTTTAGGAGGCCAAGGCTCACTTTAGGTCAGGAGTTCAAGACCAGTCTGACCAACATGGTGAAACCTCATCTCTACCAAAAATACAAAAAATTAGCCAGGTGTTGTGGTGGGCACCTGTAATCCCAGCTACTCGGGAGGCTGAGGCAGGAGAATCACTTGAATCCAGGAGGCGGAAGTTGCAGTGAGCTGGGATTGGGCCACTGCACTCTACATTTGGACATATATTGATTATATGTATATATGTATATATATATAGTTCAAGACTAGTCAAATATATGGATATATTTGACTATAGTCACTTTGGGAATGGTTAATGGGTACAAAAATATAGACAAAATAATACCTAGTATTTGCTAGTACAACAAGGTACACCCTTCTCAGCCTCTGGTAACCATCCTTCTACTCTCTGTCTTCATGAGTTCAATTATTTTAATTTTTAGCTCCCACAAATAAGTGAGAACATGCAAAGTTTGTCTTTCAGTGCCTGGCTTATTTCACTTAACATAATGACTTCCAGTTCCATCCATAATATTGCAAATGACAAGATCTCATTCTTACAATAAGGTATTTTTTTATATAAGGACAGAATGTAAGACATGAATCATAAGACCTCCCCCAGGCAGTTAATTTGAAAGTCTGTCAAATGCGACCTCTAGGTTATAATTTTCCCCATTCAATAAAAAAATCTTCTCGTGGAAGCATTGATGACCAATCTCTGCTAAGGTTAGAGTGATTGTTTTTTTTTGAGGCAGAGTCTCACTCTGTCACCCAGGCTGGAGTGCAGCGGCACAATCTCAGCTCACTGCAACCTCCGCCTCCTGGGTTCAAGAGATTCTCGTGCCTCAGTCACCCAAACAGCTGGCACTACAGGCATGCATCACCACACCCAGCTATTTTTTTGTAGTTTTAGTGGAGAGCAGGTTTCATCATGTTGGCCAGGGTAATACAGTCCTAGCCTCAAATGATCCCCCCACCACAACCTCCCAAAGTGCTGGGATTACAGGTGTGAGCCACTGTGCCTGGCAGTAGGTTTTTTTTTTTTAATCTTTCAGCATTGGGAATGCTCATTTCCAGGAAGTCACATCTTTTGATTTGGGCAAAGAACCTTGTTATTGTAGGCCAGATGTTTGGCTCATGCCTGTAATCCCAGCACTTTGGGAGGCCAAGGCAGGAGAACTGCTTGAGCCCAGGAGTTTGAGACTAGCCTGGGCAACATAGCGAGACCCTATCTCTACAAAAATAGAAAAAATTAGCTGGATGTGGTAGTGTGCACCTATAGTCCCAGCTGCTCAGGAGGTTGAGGTGGTAGGATCACTTGAGCCTGAGCAGTTGAGGCTGCAGTGAACCGAGATCACACCATTGTCCTCCACCCTGGGCAACAGAGCAAGACCCTGCAGCAAAACAAACAAACAAACAAACAAACAAACAAACACCTTGTTATTTCAGGCAGGCCAGATTGTTAATAAAAGGGGCCCAGGGGTTCATCATGACAGGAGGCTATATGTCATTTTTTGAATAATGAATTATCTCTAGTCTCTGGGGGACTACGATTTTGGCCTTAGCCACTGATTAATAGTTTATGAATTTTGCAGAACTTAGGTCGAAAGAAAGGTAAATGTTTTAATTTTCTTTTTTTCTTTTTTAGAGACAGTCTCCCACTCTGTAGCTCAGGCTGGAGGGCAGTGGCACAATCACAGCTCATTGCAGCCTTGACCTCCCTGGGCTCAGTGATCCTCCCACCTTGGCCTCCCAAGTAGCTGGGACTACAGGCACATACCACCACACCCAGCTAATTTTTGTAGAGACATGGGTTCAACATGTTTCCCAGGCTAGTCTTAAAATCCTGGGCTCAAGCGATCCACTTACCTTGGCCTCTCAAAGTGCTGGAATTATAGGCATAAGCCACCACGCCTGGCCAATGTTTTAATTTTGTTTATAAAAGTATATGTTAGCCTGGGCAACATGGCAAAACCCTGTCTCTACAAACAATTACAAAAATTAGCTGGGTGTGGTGGTTTGTCCTGTTGGCTCAGCTACTTGGGAGGCTGAGGTGGGAAGATCACTTGAGCCAAGGAGGTCAAGGCTGCAGTGAGCTGTGATTGCACCACTGCACTTCAGACCCTGTTTCAAAGACAGAGAGAGAGAGAGAGAGAGAGAGAGAGAGACAGAGAACTAGTAATGTTTTAGACAAGAAGTTATACAAATCATCTTAGTATTTTATCAGTTTAGTCTCATGCAATTTTTGTTTTCTTTTGGTGTTGGGTTAGCAATCATTATGAACGTGTTAGATTTTATTAGAGTTTTTGAAGTTTTTCTTTATTAATCTTAAAGTTATTAGAAATCTGTGTTTAGGAGTACTTGTTAGAGTCTTTTATAGAAAGCAATTTTGAATTATAGATGATCGTAAATGTTTTTAGAGAAGAATTAAAAATAACGGCTGTGCCTGGGCAACATAGTGAGACACTGTCTCTAAAAATAACAATAATAGTAATGGCAGCCGGGCACGGTGGCTCATGCCTGTAATCCTAGCACTTTGGGAGGCTGAGGTAGGTGGATCACCTGAGGTCGGGAGTTCAAGACCAGCCTGACCATCATGGTGAAACCCCATCTTTTTAAAAATATAATTTGTTTGATGTTATTAAAAAAAAATAGTAATGGCAATGGATGACAAAAACTTAGAATAGCCATGGTCAGAGTCTGATTACAGTTTTTAATTGACAATTGCTACATTTTTATTATATGTAGCATTTTAAGATAAAAATTAGAATTATGACTGACAATATCACATCAGGACTATTAGACATTTACAAATGTTATATAACCTTTAGAAAATTTTTATTAATGACATATCTATGTAACTTTAGAAAATATTTAATGTAATTAAAATTATGACTGCTAACATTAGATTTTTATGAATTTATATAATTTTTAGAACATTTATATTAATAACATACCCATAAATGTAATTGAAAGAGGATTTAGTATTATTTATCATTCCATAACATTTTAACATAATTTACCAAATAAGTCAAATTGTTTAATCTAAAAAGACTTAATTTAGGATTTTGATCTTGGAGAAATTTGTAAAAGATGTCAAAAGGCTTAAAATACTTGATCAAGATAGAAATATATGGCTGGGCATAGTGGCTTACACCTGTAATCCCAGCACTTCAGGAGCCCAAAACAGAAGCATTGCTGAGCCTAGGAGTTCGAGACCAGACTGGGCAACATAGGGAGATCCCCATCTGTCAAAAAATTAAACAAAAATTACCCAGGCATTCAAGACCAACCTGGGCAACATAGGGAGCTCTCCATCTCTTAAAAAAGTTAAACAAAAATTACCCAGGCATGGTGGCATGCACCTGTGGTCCCAGCTACTTGGAAGGCTTAGGTGAGAAAATCACGTGAGCTCAGGAGCTTGAGGCTGCAGTAAGCTGTGATTGTATCACTGCATTCCAGCCTGGGCAACAGACCCAGACCATATCTCAAAAATAAAATAAAATAGGCCGGGTACGGTGGCTCACGCCTGTAATCCCAGCACTTCGGGAGGCTGAGGTGGGCAGATCATGAGGTTAGGAGTTTGAGACCAGTCTGGCCAACACAGTGAAACCCCATCTCTACTAAAAATACAAAAAATTAGCCGGGTGTGGTGGTGTGTGCCTGTAATCCCAACTACTCGAGAGGCTGAGGCAGGAGAATCGCGTGAAGCCAGGAGGCAGAGGTTGCAGTGAGCTGAGATTGTGCCACTGCACTCCAGCCTGGGTGACAGAGTGAGACTCTGTCTCAAGAATAAATAAATAAATACAAATAAAATAACAAAACCCACAAAACCCTATACAGATAATACAGAAATTATTATTATTATTGCTATTGTTATTTTTGAAACAGTCTCTCTCTCTCTGTTGCCCAGTCTGGAATGCAGTGGCGTGCTCTTGGCTCACTGCAACCTTCATCTCCTGGGACTCAAGGGATCCGCTCACCTCAGCCTCCTGAGTAGCTGAGACTACATGCACACACCACCATGCTTGGATAATTTTTGTATTTTTTGTAGCGACTGGGTCTCCCGATGTTGCCCAGGCTGGTTTCCAATTCCCAGGCTCAAGGGATCCTCCTGCTTATACCTCCCAAAGTGCTGGGATTACAGGTGTTAGCCACGGTGCCTGGACTAGAAGTTATTTTTGTTGTTGTTGTTGTTGTTGATGTTGTTGTTTGAGATGGAATCTCACTCTGTCACCCAGGCTAGAGTGCAGTGGCACAATCTCAGCTCACTGCAACCTCCATCTCCCGGGTTCAATCGATTCACTTGCCTCAGCCTCCTGAGTAGCTGAAATTACAGGTGTGCACCACGATACTTGGCTAATTTTTAATATTTTTGGTAGATACGGGGTTTCGCCATGTTGACCAGGCTGGTCTCAAACTTCTGACCTCAAGCCTCCCAAAGTGCTGGGATTACAGGTGTGAGCCACCGTGCCCAGCCTAGAAGTTATTTTGATAAAATGTAGAATATTTGGTTTTTGAGGTCAGTTACCAAAATGGTAAAGAAAAACCTCTTGTAGTATAATTATTTCTCCATATGGGAAGCCCATTTAGATAACTTGGAAGTCAAATCTGATAAAAACAACAAAGAAAGAGGGTGCTGAAATTAATCAGATCCAGGATGAGTGTGTCTAGGGTTATAAATGTATATTAAATTATAAAGGAATGTAAATAAGAAAACTGGTATCTTGAGCAGTGGGATACATGACTCTTAGAAACAGCGTGGGAAGTTTTTTTGGTTATATGGAACAATTTAGACATATCAAGAAAAGCCTAGAACACAGAATCAAGTTATACTAGAGGAAAACATTGCCATTTTAGACCTTCGAGAGAAATGTTTTAGTATTTAGCCATCACAGTAGGGTTAGAAAAAGTTACACAAAAAGGTCACAAAAAGGTTGAAGGAGAGAGTTAGCTAAGCAAAAAGATATACATTTTTATGGAAAAAAGGAACAGAAGACAATGATGTATGTAACCTGTGAATCATATGTAGTGAGGTATAGAAAAAGCTCAATTTTTGAGACATAAATCTGATAAGTTTTAAAGAGAAACAGATTTTTTGGTGTTTTTTTTTTTTTTTTTTTTTTTTTTGAGACAGGATCTTACTCTGTCATGCACGCTGCAGTGTCGAAATCACTGCTTACTGCAGCCTTGACCTCACTGGAGCCTCAATCTCCTAGGGCTCAAGCAATCCTCCCATCTCAGCCTCCTAAGTACCTGAGACCACAGGTGTGTGCCACCACGCCTGTCTATATTTTCTTTATGTGTTTTTTTGTGTTTTTTTTTTTTTTGTACAAACAGTGGGTCTCACCATGTTACCCAGGCTGGTCTCAAACTCCTGAGCTCAAGCAGTCCTCCTGCCTCAGCCTCTCAAAGTGCTAGGATTTCAGGCGTGACCACTGTGCCTGGCATCATTTTGTTTCTTATTAATTTCTCAGTTTAGAAAAATTTGTTGGATCTGAACCTCAGTAGTTTTATTTGTGTTTTGTAGTTGTTCTGTTTGTTCTTTTTGTTCCAAATTGAAATATATTTTACCCTATTGAGAGAAAGAAATATATACATTGTGAAATTCTAAAACTCTCTGCCTAAGAGATGTATGGGAGCCAAGGCAACAAGCAGAAAGGGGTGAGTTCATATCACAGGGATAGAAGGAGGAGGAGCAGATGGAGGCAAAAGGGAGAAAACCTCCAAAGTCTTTTTCAATTTAGAAATGGTTTTCTTTCTTTTTTTCCCCTCAGTTTCATCATCTGTAAGAAATAATTTTAAATATATTTACCTTTTGAATGGAGGCAATTTATTATTATTATTTTTTTTAAGACTAGTCAAGTGCAGTAGTGAGAAGGGGGGAAAGAGTAGAACAAGGAGATCAATCTGTAACTGACTGAATAATCAGCTGAGATAACTCACTACCTTTGGACCAGCTGGCAATTTTCTTTTAGAATGTATTTTAAAAGCTTTTAGGTGTTATTGGAATTAAGTCTCCCGTTCTATTTGTTTGGTTCTAAAACCAGCTTTTCTAATTATGCATGCAAATAAACTATTTTAGGCATTTTCAAAAGATCCCCATTTTGGCCACTGCTGTTTATAACCAACCTGGGTTAGGTAAATAGAAGGACCATAAGTTTATTCGTAAAACCTAGCTTGTGCATCTTCAATCTTAAAGGACCCATTTTCCATCCTCGTTGTTTTGAGCGAAAGAAGCTATGTAGTGGAGCAAGAGCATGCTCGCTCATGCAATTGAAAAACGAGGAAGCTAAGGAAAGGTTGTCTCACATTAAAACCCTAGTGAGACAATTTACAGAGCTCCTATTTTATCCTGCCCTAGAATTCAACAGAAACTCTTGCCTTGAATTTATAGCAGTAACTCTGATTCTGAGAGTCACTGTACATCCTAGACAAGGAGAAAACCCGCTTCAATAAACCAGGACCTTGACTAATTAGACAGGCATGGTGGTATGCGCCTGTGGTCCTCAGCTACATGGGAGGCTGAGGAAGGAAGATCTCTGGAGCCCAGGAGGCAGAGGTTGTAGTGAGCTGAGATTGCACTACTGCACTCCACCTGGATGACATAGTTAAACCCTGTCTGAAAACAAAACAAAACAAACAGAACTTTGACGAAGACATGAAGTTAATTGATTTTTTTTTTTTGAAACAGGATCTTGACCTGTTGCCCAGACTGGAATATAGCATCCCCATCACAACTCATGGTAGCCTTGACCTCCTGTCCTCAAAGATCCTCCCAAGTAGCTGGGACTAGAGGCCCATGCCACTACACTCAGCTAATTTTTATACTTTTTGTAGAGACAGGGTTTCACCATGTCGCCCAGGCTAGTCTTGGACTGCTGAGCTCGAGCGAGCTGCCTGCCTCGGCCTCCCAAAGTGCTGGAATTACACATGTGAGCCACTGTGCCCAGCCTGATTTTGATAGAAACTCATCTGTAGCCCAGCAGGGCATCCAAGTTTGAGAACACAGTGGATTTGTTGCCAGTACATGCACAAAGGCTGGAAGCTGCTCTTGGTCTAGGGAGGCACTCTGAAATTCTGCCACCTATGCCATTTTGCCAACCAAAATTAAGGTTGTTGAGGAAGAAATAATTTGATAAAGGTTATTGGAACCCAGATGTGAGGATCAAGAGGATCAACCTAGGAAGACACACCAACAAAGTTAGACGTGTTCTAAACTCTTTATAAATTGGTATGATTTTTGTTGTTGTTGTTGTTTTGAGATGGAATCTCATGCTATCGCTCAGGCTGGTGTACAGTGGTGCGATCTTGGGTCACTGCCACCTCCACTTCCTGGGTTCAAGCTATTTTCCTTCCTCAGCCTCCTGAGTAGTTGGGATTATAGGCTCCCACCACCATGCCCAGCTAATTGTTTTGTATTTTTAGTAGAGACAGGTTTTTACCATGTTGGCCAGGCTGGTCTTGAATTCCTGACCTCAAGTGATCCAGCTGCCTTGGCCTCCCAAAGTGCTAGGATTACAGGCGTGAGCCACCATGCCCAGTGTGGAATGTTTTTATGCGAAAGTTTAGGAGAAGCAATGAGGACTTCTCATATCAGAGTCTCTCTCTCTCTCTCTCTCTCTCTCTCTCTCTCTCTCTCTTTCTCTCTCTCTTTTTAAGAGACAGGTTCTTGCTCTGTTACCCACGCTGGAGTGCAGTGGCGAAATCATAGCTCACTGTAACCTTATAGTTCTGGGCTCAAGTGATCCACCTGCCTCAGCCTCCCAAGTAATAAGAGTACAGGTGTGTGCCACCATGCCTGGCTAATTATTTTTTGTACAGACACGGTCTCACTATGTTGCCTAGGCACAGCATTGTCTAAAATTCTTCTCTAAAAATTCTATGCTTCTCCCAAAGCCTTGGGATTACAGGCATGAACCATCACACTGGGCGGAGTTGTCTTAGTTTTTTTCCGATAGAGGGTATAACATAGAGGGCCAATCATTGGCTACAGATTAGAATATATAGGCTAAAATGTTTTACACATAAAATAATCAGTAAAACTTCATGATTTAGAAAGAATTAATGTCTTTTTCAGTGTCAGTAGGTTACATATTAACTAGTATGTCAACAGTTTGAGGAATTCACATTAAGACTGAGGAACTCAGGTTAAGAGATTTTTTTTTTTTTTTTTTTTTTTTGAGACAGGGAGACAGGGAGACAGGGAGACAGAGTCTTGCTCTGTTATGCCCCAGGCTGGAGGAGTGCAGTGGCTCACCGTAGCCCTGAACTCCCTGGCTCAAGCAATCCTCCCATCTCAACCTACCAAGTAGCTGGGACTACAGACGGCACCACCACAACCCAGTTAATTTTTGAATTTTGTGTAGAGATGGGGTTTCACCATGTTGCCGAGGCTGGTCTCGAACTCCTGGGCTTAAGTGATACGCCTGCCTCACCCTCTCAGAGTGCTAGGATTACAGTGCCATTTTAAATTCAGGGACAGAATGTAAGCCATGAATCATAAGACCTTTTCCAGGCAGGTTAATTTGGAAGCCTGCCAAATGTGACCTGTAGATTATCAGTAGTTTTGTTTGTTTTGTGTTTTTGTTTCTGTTTTTTTAGAGACAGGACCTTGCTCTATCACCAAGGCTAGAATACAGTGGCACAACTGATCATAGCTTCTTGCAGTCTTGATCTCCTGGCTCAGTGAGCCCACTATCTCAGCCTCCTGAATAGCTAGGAGTACAGTCACTTACAACCACACTTGGCTAATTTATCTTTTTATTTTTGTACAGATGGTGTCTCACTAGGTTACCCAGACTGGAGTAATTTTGAAATCAGGAATGTGAGTCCTGGTCAGTTGATTTTTTATTAAGGTGCTAAATTGGCTGGGTACCATGGCTTATGCCTCTAATCCCAGCACTTTGGGAGGGGTGAGGTAGGCACATCACTTGAGGTCAGGAGTTCAAGACCAGCCTGGCCAACATGGTGAAACCCTGTCTCTACTAAAAATACAAACATTAGCCAGGAGTGGTGGTAAATGCCTATAATCTCAGCTACTCTGGAGGCTGAGGCAGGAGAATCACTTGAACCTGGGAGGCAGAGGTTGCAGTGAGCTGAGATCGAACCACTGCACTCCAGCCTAGGCGACAGAGCAAGACTCTGTCTCAAACAAACAAAACCCAAAAAACTTCTATAAGAAAACATTGGAGAAAATATCTTGTGACTTTGAGTTTGGCAAAGAGTTCTTAGATACAACATCAAAAGCATCATCCTCCGGGCGCGGTGGCACATGCCTGTAATCCTAGTACTTCGGGAGGCCGAAGCAGGTGGATTGCCTGAGCTCAGGAGTTTGAGACCAGCCTGGGTAACATAGTGGGACTTAGGCTCTACAAAAAAATGTTTTTAAGATTAGCTAGGTATGGTGGCATGAACCTGTGGTCCTAGTGTCCTAGCTACTCAGGAAGTTGAGTGGGGAAGACCACTGGAGCCCAGGAGATCAAGGCTGCAGTGAGCCATAATCACATCATTGCACTCCAGCCTGGGAGACAGAGCAAGACCCTGTCTCAAAAAAAAAAAAGTTAATGATACTCACAAAGAGATATATACACTTCCATGTTTATTGTAGCAGTATTCATATTCATAATAGCCAAAATATGGAATAACCTAGGTGTCCAACAGAGGAATGGATAAAGATATGGTACCGATACACAACAGGATACTAGTTAGCCATTAAAAAGAATGAAATCTTGTTATTTGTGGCAACATGGATAGAACTAGAGGATATTATGTTAAGTGAAATAAGCCAAGAACAAAAAGTTAAACATCACATGCTGTCACTCATATATAGAAGCTTAAAAAAGTTGATATCAGAACTAAAAGTAGAACAGAGGATACCAGAGGCTGAAAAGAGTAGAGGGTAAGGGGAGACAGGGAGAGATTTGTTAAAAGACACAAAAAGATAGCTAAATAGGAAAAATTAGTTGTAGTGTTCTATAGCACTATAGGATGAATAAAGTTAACAGTAATATATAGTTTCAAATAGCTAGAAGGAGGATTTCAATGTTTCTAATACAAAGAAATGATAAATGTTTGAGATGATAGATGTAATAATTACCCTGATCTGATCACTCTACATTATATACATCAAAATATTACTATGTACTCCATAAATATATACAATTATTATGTGTTAATTAATTTTAAGTTTAAAGCTGGCTGGGTGGGTGGCTCATGCCTGTAATCCCAGCACTTTGGAGAGGCTGACTCGGGTGGATCACCTGAGGTTGGGAGTTTGAGACCAGCCTGACAAACATGGAGAAAAATACAAAATTAGCTGGGCATGGTGGTACATGCCTGTAATCCCAGCTACTTAGGAGGCTGAGGCAGGAGAATTGCTTGAACCTAGGAGGCAAAGGTTGCAGTGAGCTGAGGTCACACCATTGCACTCCAGCCTGGGCAACAAGAGCAAAACTCCATCTCAAAAAAAAAAAAAAAAGTTTAAAGCTGGGTGTGGTGGCTTATATCTGTAATCCTAGTGCTGTGGAAGGCCAAGGTGGGAGGATGACTTGAGGCCAGGAGTTCAAGAGCCTAGGCAATATAGTGAGACCCCGTCTCTAAAAAAATTTTTTAATTAGCAGGCACAGTGGCACATACTTGTAGTCACAGGTACTTGGGAGGCTAAGGTGGGAGGATTGTTTGAGCCTAGGAGTTTGAGGCTGCCGTGAGCTATGATTGTGTTATTGCAAAAAAAAAAAAAAAAAAAAAAATAGTTGGCCAGGAGCAGTGGCAAATGCCAAAAATCCAAGCACTTTGGGCGGCCAAGGTGGGTGGATTGCTTGGGTTCAGCAGTTCAAGACCAGCCTGGGCAACATAGTGAGATCCTGTCTCTGTCTCTACAAAAAATACAAAAATTAGCCAGGTATGGTGACATGCGCCCATAGTCCCAGCTACTCAGGAGGCTGAGGTGGGAGGTTGGCCCAATAAGTAGAGGTTGCAGTGAGCTGAGATTGCACCACTGCACTCCAACCTGTGTGACAGAGCCAGACCCTATCTATCTAAAGAGAGAGAGAGAAAAAAAAAAAAAACTGGGCACAGTGGCTCACACCTGTAATCCCAGCACTTTGGGAGTCTGAGGTAGGCTGATTATCTGAGGTCAGGAGTTCAAGACCAGCCTGGCCAACATGGTGAAGGCTTATCTTTACAAAAAATATAAAAATTAGCCAGGCATAGTGGTGGGCACCTATAATCCCAGCTACTTGGGTGACTGAGGCAGGAGGATTGCTTGAACCTGGGAGGTGGAGGTTGCAGTGAGCTGAGACTGCACCATTGCATTCCAGCCTAGGCAACAAGAAGGAAACTCTGTCTCAAAAAAAAAAAAGGGCCAGGCATAGTGGCTCATGCCTGTAATCCCAGCACTTCGGGAGGCCAAGGTGGGCAGATCACCTGAGGTCAGGAGTTGAAGACCAGCCTGGCCAACATAGCGAAATCCTGTCTCTACTGAAAATGTAAAATTAGCTAGGCATGGTGGTGGGTGCCTGTAATCCCAGCTACTTGGAAGGCTGAAGCAGGAGAATTGCTGGAACCCGGGAGATGGAGGTTACAGTGAGCTGAGATCACGCCACTGGATTCCAGCCTGGGCAACAGAGCAAGACTGTCTCAAAAAAAAAAAAAAAAAAAATAAAAAGGTGAGATTAAAGATATCCGTTTCCTGTGGCCGCTCCTGCTACATTTTTGGTGCATTGGCCGGGAAGCAAGTCTCGGACAGCAGATGGCAGGAAAAAGTCTCTTAGGTGGTTTGCCTAGCCCTGTGGAGCATCCCTACAGGGGGACTCCTGCTTGCTGGGGTGATGCATTCTGAGAGCGCTCCCAGGTAGGTATTTGCCTGGTGGAAAAGCCTCGCCAGAGTGGAGCAGGGAGGCCTTGCAGTGTGGATCCACCCAGTAGCTGAACACCGAGGAGGAACGAGTATTTGGGGAAGCCCAGACTACTGAATTTGGTAATCACGTGTGGATAAAGGACAGGAGTACAGCCCCTCTAAAGCCACAATGGAAAGGACCTCAGACCTGATCCTGACTAATCCCACAGCCGTGAAGATAGAGGGAATCCCAGCCTGAATCCACCACAGCCATGTAAAAACCAGCAACAGCTGAGACTTAGACCAAGGGAAGGACTGCAGATCACCTTAAAAAGGAAAACACGCCTTGCTCCAGCCACATCCCGGAAGCTGGCTGGTCCACGCATGGCCGAAGCATGAGGAAATTCATTGTGGGACTTGTTCTTCTTAATATTTGGACTTGTACAGTAGGAACATTAACTAATTTTGAAGAATGCCCTCAGTATGTACATCAGGTAGGACGTAAAAGTTACTGCCATTCTTTTGTCCTGCAGTTGTTATAAATCTACAGGGACACAGAAGGGAACCTGTTTATATAATGGTACTCAATATAAGGTGTGTAATCTGTGAGATGGACAGGTAGCTGTGTCATAGGCATCATTAAGCCCTCTTTCTTCCTATTACCTGTTAAGACAGGTGAGCTGTTAAGGTATTCAGTCTACTCCAATAGGGAGAAAAGAAACCTAAAAATAGAAGATTGGACAAATGATAAGTGGCCACCAGAGAAAATTATTGAGTATTATGGGCCGGCCACATGGGTGGAGGATGGCTCATGGGGATACCAGACCCCTGTTTACATGCTTAATCGGATCATCTGGTTGCAGGCTGTTTTGGAAATACTCACTAATGAAACGGGCAAAGCTCTGTCCCTCTTGGCCTGACAAGAAACTCAAATGAGAAACGCGATTGATGAGAACTGGCTGGCCCTAGATTATTTGTTAGCAGCTGAAGGGGGAGTCTGTGGAAAATTCAATCTAACCAACTGCTGTCTGCACATAGATGACCAGGGGCAAGCAGTAAAAGACATTGTGCAAGACATGACCAAACTGGCGCATGTGCCTGTACAGGTGTGGCACGGATTTAACCCT
>CAUYLG010039861.1:0-49699 GCA_963573385.1 Cacajao melanocephalus
TTTTTTGCTTTTCCTCTTTTTTTTTTTTTTTTTTTTTTTTTTTTTTTTTTTTTTTTTTTGCATAGAGGTGTTTATAGTATTCTCTGATGATAGTTTTTATTTCTGTGGGATTGGTGGTGATATCCCCTTTATCACTTTTTATTGCATCTATTTGATTCTTCTCTCTTTTCTTCTTTTTTAGATTGGCTAGTGGTCTATCAATTTTGTTGATCTTTTCAAAAAACCAGCTCCTGGTTGTCAGGAGACAACAGATGCTGGCGAGAATGTGGAGAAATAGGAACACTTTTACACTGTTGGTGGGAGTGTAAAGTAGTTCAACCATTGTGGAAGACAGTGTGGCAATTCCTCAAGGATCTAGAAATAGAAATACTATTTGGCCCAGAAATCCCATTACTGGGTATGTACCCAAAGGATTGTAAATCATTCTGTTATAAAGACACATGCACATGTATGTTTATTGTGGCACTGTTCATGATAGCAAAGACTTGGAATCAGTGCAAATGCCCATCAATGATAGACTGGATAAAGAAAATGTGGCACATCTACACCATGGAATACTGTGAAGCCATAAAAAAGAATGAGTTCATGTCCTTTGCAGGCATATGGATGAAGCCAGAAACCATCATCTCAGCAAACTGACACAATTACAGAAAACCAAACACCACATGTTCTCACTCATAAGTGGGTGTTGAACCATGAGAACACATGCACACAGCGAGGGAAACATCACGGCAGGGCCTGTTGGGGGTTGGGGGCTAGGGGAGGGATAGCAGGGGGTGGGGGACTATGGAAGGGATAGCATTAGGAGAAATACCTAATGTAGATGATGAGGTGATAGATGCAGCAAACCACCATGGCATGTGTAAACCTATGTTAACAAACCTGCATGGTCTCCACATGTACCCCAGAACTTAAAGTATAATAATAAAATAATAATAAAACATTTTCAGTCCTCAGTGTTGCATTTTTTACTTTCTCTTCCATTTTGTTGTTTGGATTAACATTTAGCCTTCAGTGGTAGGCAGAATGAAGATTGCCCCAAATATGACCATATATTATTCCCCAGAACCTGCCAATATGCTCTTTCATGACAAAGGGGCAATTTAGGTTGCAAATAACATTAATGTTGGTAATGAACTGACTTGATAATATGGAGATTATCTTGTATTACTCAGTTAAGTCCAATGTAATAACAAGGTAAATAAAATAAAATGGAAAGATAGAGACTGAAGGTCAGTGACAATAATGCAATGTGATGTGAGAAGAACTCTACCTATCCTAGCTGGCTTTGAAGATGGAGAAAGGAGCTATGAGCCAAGAACTCTAGAAAAGACAAGGAAATGCGTTCTTCCCTAGAGTCTACAGAAGGAACACCACCCTGCAGACATCTCAATTTTAGTCCATTGACATGCGATTTAGATTTCTGACTTCCTCAGCTCTAAGACTCTAAGACAATAATTTCATACTGTTTTAAGCCAGTAAGTTTGTAGAAATTTGTTGTGTTAGTGTTAAAAAACTAAACTCCAACCTAGAAAACATAGCCCAGAAATTGCCTCTTCATTCAATGTTCCTCTGAATACCCCAGACTGCCAGACTGGTTTGTGTGCGTTCCTTTGAGCTCTCAGACCTTCACCCTTACCCTGTGTTGATTTGTGTAGTGGTTGGAGAAGGAGATAGAGGAGAAATCTGCACTTGCCTGAGGCTTCACCTTTAATCTTTGAATCTCTGTGAGCACTCCTCTTGTTCAGAGGTACTATAAAATACTTGTTCATACTCTGAACAAGTATGACTATTGGCTATTATGTGCAAATAAAGTTATTTTAAAATATAATTAAACAATACACACATATATATGTGTGTGTGTCTATATATATAAAATACCTATATAGAAATATAAATGTCTACCTATGTATTTTTTTTATATATAAGATATCTACCTAGAGAATTCTAGTAGTTAATGTATCTTATACAGACTAATTTTATATAACATTTGAAACAACAGCATGAGGTAGGTACTATTATTGTTCCTGTCATCATCCTCATCATTATCATCGTCATTCTGTTTTATTTATTTGGAAACTAAACTGAAGCACTGAAAAGTTGGTAAATCGTTGAACAAACTCCAAGGTGGTATGCTTTACCGTGTTGTTTTCAACTTTAGCAGTGTGCCTCCAAAGCCTGAGTACTTAATCAACACAATCTGACAGCTCTTCAATATGTCCATATAAAAAAAGTCTATCCTCATAAATCACCTGTGATGCTAAAAGAGGAGGCTTTAGCAAAAAATATTAAGGCTATCGTACTGAAAATGACAGATCCAGCCAGGAGAGTGGATGAAAGCTGAAATCAAGTCACTGCAAGGTAGACATACTTCAGGATGGCCTCCAGCCCAGGATTTTATGAGACAGTTTCCTCCTGCAAGAGATACATAGTTCGGTAATGAAGACAAACCATCTAACTTACACTTCTGTTTTCATTTAGCAGGAGTCTAAAAGTTTATTGTCTGTGGTCTAAGGAAAACATCTAAATGCCTCTAAAGGAATGTTGACTTGGTCTTTATAACATGCTCCAGAGTCTCTGAAATGGAAGGACTCCCATAGTGGTTATGATAGATACTGCAATGCTCCAATCAGATGCTCAATTCAGGGCCCAGGCATTTATCCCTCAGCTGCTGGAAATATTAATTGTTGGCAGTTCACAGAAGCGCCCCTCAATGGAGTCTATCTCCTCAGATCCTAGCTCACTGCTTGTGGACAATGACTGGCTGAAGTAGGGAAACAAAGACCCTGAATTTTGCCTCCTTCGTGGAACTCTCCATCTTTGGAGTCTGTTTCCAGGAAATCCAGGCTAAGATTGTATGCTATAATGTTAGTATTTTTCCTTTAATTTTATTTTATTGTAGTAAAAACAACATGAATTATACTCAGCAAAATTTTAAGTGCACATCACATTATTTTAAGCACACATCACATTATTGTTGACTACAGGTACAATGCTGCATAGCAACTCTCTAGAGCTTATTCATCTTGCTTAACTGAAACTTCATGCCCTTTAATCAGTAACTCCCAATTTCGTCCACCCTCTAACCCCTTGCAATCACTGTTCTACCCTTTGATTCTATGAACTTGACTATTTGGGGTACGTCAAATAAGTGGACTCATTCAGCGTTTGTTTTTCTTGTTACTGAAGAAGACTCTGAGTCCTGAAAGGCAGAACCATAACCCAGGACTCCTGATTCCAGTCTAGTGATCTTCGGGGCAAATATAATGATTTCTTCAAAAAAGACTTGTAGGTGCTCGCAGTATTGAAATAACAGAGAACATAACTCAGTTTTATTTTTTTAAATCACTAAATGATATACAGTGTTAAATTATCTTATAGAGAGTCATGGATATATTTAATGATTATGGATGTAGAAATTATCTAAATGCTATAAAGCTAAAATATAGCATATTTTAAAAATTATAATTAATATCAATTTTAATGATTTATGTTATGTATCTTCCTGAGGAAAGTAAATAATTTTCGAATCATGTTGGTGTATGATGAAATTTTAGAGACAATAAAATATTTATTTTGTCCAGGCATGGTGGCTCACACCTGTAATCCCAGCACTTTGGGAGGCCGAGGCGGGTGGATCACGAGGTCGGGAGTTGAGATCAGTTTGACCAACATGGTGAAACCCCATCTCTACCAAAAATACAAAAATTATCCAGGTGTGGTGTCGCACACCTGTAATTCCAGCTGTTCAGGAGGCTGAGGCAGAAGAATCACAGGAGAACCCAAGAGGCGGAGGTTGCAGTGAGCAGAGATCATGCCACTGCACTCCAGCCTGGGTAACAGAGCAAGACACCATCTTAAAAAAAAATATTTGTTTTAATACAAATTTAAAAATCAAGAATGATAGTTTAATTAATAAAGTAACATATATGACTCAATAAGCATGTTACCTTTGTGCCTTGCACAAAATAATCATTCAATAAATGTTCTATATTATTACGAGTGAGTGCTAAACATGTACTAGACGTTCTTATGTGATTTGTCTAATTTAAATCTAAAGTCAACCCTATGCTACATATATAATAATCACTCACTTAGTGATATTAGTTTTAGATGTTAGGAAGCTGAACCTTCGTGAGGTTAAATAACTTGACCAATGTTACCCAGAAAAGCTAACCAAATCTATTTGGGTTCACACCATGGGCTTTTTCCATTGCATAAGATGGAGTCTTCCCAAAAAGTTATATTGTCATCCAAATATAAACCATTTGAATTCCATTTTCTCTGAATCCACCATGCAACCAATGAAGGAGCAGAATGCTGATAAAACAGTTCAAAAATTCTAAATGCTCTAAAGTATGTGCTCACATAGGTATTGCTCTACCCTTCTTTGTCTGAAAATTTCTAAACTCTCAGCCAGCAAATATTATGGCAGGACATAAAAGAATGAATTTAAAAAGAAGATTGTATTTATTTCTAACATTTTAATTATGAAAATTTCAAACAAATGCAGTAGTAAGGAAAATAGTTTTTGTGCATTATTTGGAGTTCTTCTAAAAGAAAGACTTGCCTCTTCTTCCTGATTCATTTATTTATTTATTCCAGCATTTGTTTACATCCATTTAAATTCATGGATATATTTTGGGTTATAATCTAATACTATACTATTTATTTTATTCCTCAAATAATTCTGGTTTCGGCCACTGGGAGCTCTTTGACGTTGGATTCTTTATCCCTTTGACACAGCCTATTCTTTTATTTTTTAAGTATATCTTTATATTTTAGTAGCAAAATATGTTCTAGTCTTATCTTACAGATTTCCTACTTCAGCCCTAGAATCAGCTATTTCTCCAGAGAGCCTTGGTTTCCTTCGTTAGTGAATGGTATTTAAAAGCCAAGATTTTGGGGGTGGGAGCTCTCATTGGTATGGGGATGTCATTGATTCTAAGCCCTCTCAACAAATGATGATAGGTAATATATATACATATATATGAAACACTGTATTCACACATATCTACAGTAATTTCTATATCCATCTGTGTGTGTGTGTGTTACCACTGGGTTCTTTTTAGTTTTTTGTGCTTCCTTTTCTAACTTTCCCTTCTGACAGGGAATGGTTTCTATTGAAAAATCTTCTGTTTTCCTATGTTTTTATTTTTATGTATGAAATATATTCTTTATTTCTAATTTTAAAATGTTCTCTTTGACATTTTCCAGCAATATATTTATTATGTGTTTTGGCGTGATTTTCATTATAGTTGTCCTCTTTTGATTTTCATTGACATTTTTAGAATTCTGAGTTTATAGTTTTATTAAATTTGAAAATAATCATCTCTACTTTTGGGAAAGTAGGATGACAATATTTGAAGAAATAGAGTTTCTGAGTCTGTGTTTGTTTTCAATGTTTCATCTTTCTGTGATTTACTTTAATTAGATTTCATTGTTAAACCCTAACTTCACTGATCTTTTCTTCCGCAATTCTAGCAGTTCCAGTTTTTAGAAAATATCTTTCATTTCTTTTATCCTTATATTCATGTTTTCCTTTAAATGTCTAAACATTTTTATAATAGCTGTTTTACTATATATATCTGCTAGGGTCATAGTTTCTGTAATTTTTGTGTCTGTTTATATTGGATGATTTTTCTCTTGGATATGAAGAATAGTTACTTTTGGATCATGTGATCTACCTGAGGCCTATTTTTATGCTAAGCTAGGGCAGTTCTGGTTTATATTTGAATCCAGAGATTGTTGACTCTTATATTAAGATTACTGAATATCTCTGTTGGTCACCATGTTCTCTCCAATGTAACTGGTTGGACATTAACATCTTCCCACATTACGTGAGCTCTCAAAATTATTCTGCTTACTGTTCTCCATAAGCTTAACATTATGGACTTTCCCTTTATACATGCAAGGCCTAGATCTTAGCAAGGTTCAAGAATAACCTTATATATTTTCCAGAGTTTTGTTCTTCATAACTCCATCCTGGATCCCTACCTCACAATATTCAGCAACCTAAACCTCCCCAAGCTCTGGTCTTGATCTCTTCACTGAAGGGAGGAGGCTCACCCTTGTTTGGGTTCTGACTTGGAAAATGCCTTCCAACAGAAATTTAATACAATTACACACTCATCTTATTTGTTGCTTTTAGTTAAGATATTATGGTCTTTCATTTCTTGATATAATGTCTGTAAATAATTGTTTTATGTTTTTTATACATTATAGTGAGGACATATTTTTTCCCCTGCTACTACATCATTGTTGAAATTGGAATTACAAGTTGTTTTTCTTGGTATTTTTTTTCTAGCTATTCTTACTTGTGTTTATAAATAAACTTTTTATTTATCTCTCCTGTTTCAAGAGAAAGCCTGAGATTTTTGTTGTTATTGTTATTTGAACTGTGTAAATTTAAGTTATAATTTCCATATTAATTCATATCTTCTCTATGAACATAGTATAGTCTCCATTTTTTATATTTAATTTCTGTGTTTTGGAAATGATCAATAATATTCCACATCTGTGTTTTGAACATTTTAGTTAAGGTTCCAATTAGGGATCTTGTTGGGTTTTTGGCTTTTGTAAATTTAGTCATTTCTTCCACTATATTTTCTAAACTTATTATTGTTTGCATATAGAAAGGGTTTAGTTTGTATATATAATTTTAAGTTAATTTTATTAACTTATTTTTTAATAAATTGTCTCATTAATTATGTTAGTGTTTCTATTTATTATTCTGGGGTTTTCAGATACATTACCATATCAATTGCATATAGATATAATTTACTTCCTTACTTTCAATTTTTATGCAACTAATTATCTTATCTTGGCTAAAGTCTTTGACTAAAATTCCATTCAGTATACAATGTTAGATAGGGTTAGTTACATTGGGTACCATTTTACTGATCCTGATTTTGTTAAACAAGTGCTGTTTTCCTGTTAAGAAAGAGCTGTGCTTTTGAAGTATCCACTAATTCCTAATTTATTGAGGGTTTTCTATTATTTATTTATTTAGACCACAGAGGGATGTTGAATTTTATCCAGTATATTTTCTCATTCTGTGGAGATAAATATGGTTTTTCTTTCTGGCTACACAGATATTTTAGGTTATAACAATAAAACTTCTAGTTTTGAGTAGCTCTTGAATCCTGGTTAAATTCAAATCAGTCTTGATATTTTAATTTTTAATGTGACTTGTACTCTCTTTGCCAATTTTCTTTAGCAATTTTCTATCAATATTTATAAATATTAGTTTATCATTTACTTTTACATACAATAATTATCAGATTTTGGCATCAGTGTTACACTTGAATGATAAACAGCATCTAAATGGCATTACAATTAGGTGATCTTTAAAAATAGTATATAATTAGTAAAAACATTGGGAATGGGTGCTTTTAGAGAAAGCTTTTGTTAATGGTGTTTTAATACTAACTCTACCCTTACTTTACTTTTTACTTGTTTTTATATACTAGAAATGTTTTGACCCATAAAAGCTTGCTAATTAGCTATCAGCAACTTTTATTTTTTACTTTTTACTTAGCAGTAATATACAGTAACATCAAATGTAGAAAGAGATAGGGAAATAGTTCTCTAAGCATAATAAAAGTCCTTATGTAGTTTTGACCCTAGATTTAAAAATTCTGTCTACATTTAAGTATTTTCTGATTTACAACTTCTGAATTCAGATATTTAACACAATAATAGTATTTTCATTCAGTGATTTGAAAGAAAACCTAATGATTTCTAGATAAAATATTTGAATGATTCAGAAGGCAAATGGTTACATTGACAAACTGACAATAATATTTAGAATGGGCTGTTAATTGAGGAAAATAATTATTATGTATTTAACATGCTAAAATAAAGCTTTTCTGGTGAGGAAAAAAAAGTAGCATTATCTATTCTGATTATCAAGTCTAAGTAACCTTTCTTTGAAAAGTGAACCCTTGATAATTTTGTCATGAGATATGCTAAAAACGAAAAACAAAACACGAAGTGCCCATAAAGGTCATGAGCTTTGCGTATTGCTTGTTATTCTTAGAACTTCAACCACTGAATATGCATTGCCATAAGACAAATTCATGGAAGAAGTCTCCAAATACTAGATTGAAGGTTGTCTCAGCTCACTGAATGTGAAACAGAAAAGAACTGTTATAATATTCATAAGCCAAAGTTAGTCTGAAAAGAATATTTTTTTCAAAAAAGCAGAGTACATTTTATAATACATCAAACTACAGTAGTTTTTCATATTAAATAAGCCTAGTTGTGTTTTATGATTTAAGATAATGTAAGGTCTTGTATGAATGACATTGTTGATGTACTTGAAGAAGATAAATGTTTAATGATATAAAAGCATATAATTTAAGGACAGGTTTTTAAAAAGCAGCTTTTAAAAAGTTCAAATTTATTGTTACAAAAAATAATACTATTTATGTAAGTAAAGAATTCCAAAATTTTCCTTTAATTTGACAATTTAGTTTCAGTTTTCTGTTTCCTTTAGTATTCCCACTTCTTCCAAGAGGTTGAAGAAAGCAGTATATCTGTAATCAGATTGTAGTCATTAATTTATCCTGAAGGGAGAAGAGAAACCAAAAGACAGTAGAGAGAGTAATTAGAGAAACAGCTACCACAGAGAAGATAACTTTCAGCTATGGAAACTTAACAGTTTTAGCTAAAACAATGACTCACTCAGTTATATGTATACATGAATGCCTATCTATATCTAAATCTATGTCTATGTCTGTCTATATCTATTTAAGGAAACAGGAGTATTTGGCAAGTAAAAGGAAATAAGTTTCTATAGCAGTTATCTTATTTCACCTGAAATTTGGGTTTCTTAATGAAAGCAGAATAAAGAAGAGTATTTATTGAAATAGTGGAAGTGAGGGGATCATGACAAATGAGAGGCAGGACTAAATTGCAGCTCTGGACAGAGCCGCATGTAGACGCTTGCATTGTGAATTTTTACCTCTGGACTGACTGCAAGAACAAACCAGGAATCCTGAGAGGACCCACAACCCTGTGAAGGAATTAGACTGCTCTTGCAGGACCTGGGAAACACACCAAATACTCTGGGAAGTGGGTAGCCTCAGGCAAGTTTTCAAGCACATCTGGCCCTCTACCTGGAAACAGGCTCAGGGCTGCTGTGGGGGGCACAGTGGGAGTGAGACCAACCTTTTGGTTTGCATGGGAGCTGGGTGAGGCCTGTGAGTGCTGGCTTTCCCCCACGTCCCTGACAACCTGCATGACTCTCAGAAGAGGCAGCCATAATCCTCCTAGGCACACGGCTCCAGTGACCCGGGAATCTCACCCCTATCCCCGACAGCAGCCGCAGCAAGACCCGTCCAAGGAGAGTCTGAGCTCAGACACTCCTAGCCTCACCCCCACCTGATAGTCCTTCCCTATCCACCCTGGTAGAAGAAAAAGGGCATATATTCTTGGAAGTTCTAGGGCCCTGCCCACCACCAGGCCCTCTCCACACTACTATAGCTGATGCTTTCTGGAAAGTGGCACCTCCTGGTAGAAGGCCAACCAGCACAAAAATAAAGCATTAAACCACTAAAACTAAGGACCCTCATGGAGTCCATTGCACCCTCCACCACCTCCACCAGAACAGGTGCTGTATCCACAGGTGAGAGACCCAAGGACGGTTCACATCACAGGACTGTGTTCAGACAACCCCCAGTATTTGCCCAGAGCCAGGTAGACTTGCTGGGTGGCTAGACTCAGAAGTGAGACAACAATTACTGCAGTTCAGCTCACAAGAAACCACATCCATAGGAAAGTGGGGAGAGTACTACATTAAGGGAACACCCCATGGGACAAATGAATCTGGACAACAGCCTTCAGCTCTTGACATTCCCTCTGACAGAGCCAACCCAAATGAGAAGAAACCAGAAAACCAACCCTCATAATATGACAAAACATAGCTCTTCAATACCTCCCCAAATAATCACACTAGTTCACCAGCAATGGATCCAAACAAAGAAGAAATCCCTAATTTACCTGAAAAAGAATTCAGGAGGTTAATTATTAAGCTAATCAGAGAGGAACCAGAGAAAGGTGATTTCCCAGAGCAAGGAAATCAAAAAAATGATACAATAAGTGAAGGGAGAAATATTCAAGCAAATAGATAACTTAAAGGGAAACCAATCAAACATTCAGGGAACTTTGGACACACTTTTAGAAATGTGAAATGCTCTGGAAAGTCTCAGCAATAGAATTGAACAAGTACAAGAAATAAATTCAGAGCTCAAAGACAAGGTCTTTGAATTAACCCAATCCAACAAAGAAAAAGAAAAAAGAGAAAGAAAATGTGAACAAAGCCTCCAAGAAGTCTGGGATTATATTAAATGACCAAACCGAAGGATAATCAGTGTTCTTGAGGAAGAAGAGACTTCTTAAAGCCTGGAAAACATATTTGTGGGAATAATCAAGGAAAACTGCCCTTGCCTTGCAAGAGACCTGGACATCCAAATATAAGAAGCACAAAGAACACTGGGGAACTTAATCATGTAAAGATCTTTGCCTACGCATATTGTCATCAGGTTATCCAAAGTTAAGGTGAAGGAAAGACTCTTAAGAGCTGTGAAACAGAAGCACCAGGTAACCTGTAAAGGAAAACCTATTAGATTAACAGCACATTTCTCAGCAGAAACCCTTCAAGCTAGAACGGACTAGGGACCTATCTACAGCCTCCTCAAACAGAACAATTATCAACCAATAATTTTGCATCCAGTGTAACTAAGCATCATATATGAAGGAAAGATATGTTTTCAGGCAAACAAATGCTGAGAGAATTCACCATTACCAAGCCACCACTACAAGAACTGCTAAAAGGAGCTCTAAATCTTGAAACAAATTCTGAAAACATATCAAAAATAGAACTTTTTAAAGCATAAATCAGACAGCACCTGTAAAACAGAAATACAACTTCAAAAGCAAAAACAAAAGACAAAAACCAAGTACACAGACAACAAAGAGCGGGATGAAAGTAATGGTTACTCACATTGCAAAACTAACTTTGAATGCAAATGGACTAAATGCTCCACTTAAAAGATACAGAACTGCAGAATGGGTAAGAACTCACCAACCAAATATCTGCTGCCTTTAGGAGACTCACCTAACTCATAAAGAATCACATAAACTTAAAGTAAAGGAGTGGAGAAAGGCATTTCATGCAAATGGACACCAAAAGCGAGCAGGGGTAGCTATTCTTGTATCAGACAAAGTTTAAAGCAAAAGCGGTTAAAAAAGACAAAGAGGGACATTATATAATGTTAAAAGTCCTTGTCCAACAGGAAAATATCACAATCCTAACACTGGAGCTCCCAAATTTATAAAACAATTACTAATGGACCTACGAGATGAGATAGACAGCAAACAATAATAGTGGGGGACTTCAGTACTCCACTGACAGCACTAGACAGGTCATCAAGACAAAGTCAACAAAGAAACATTGGATTAAAACTATACCTTAAAATAAATGGACTTAACAGATATATACAGAACATTTCATTCAATAAGTGCAGAATACACATTCTACTCAATAGTGCATGGAACTTTCTCCATGATAGGCCATGAAATGAACCTCAGTAAGTTTCAGAAAATTTAAATTTTATCAAACACTCTCTCAGACCACAGTGGAATAAAACTAGAAACCAACTCCAAAAGGAACCTTCAAAACTATGGAAATTAAATAACCTGCTCCTGAATGAGCATCGTTTTGTCAGAAACAAAATCAAGATGGAAAATTGAATGACAATAATGACACAATGTATCAAAACCTCTGGGATACAGCAAAGGCAGTGCTAAGAGGAAAATCCATAGCCCTAAATGCCTACATCAAAAAGTCTAAAAGAGCACAAACATACAATACAAGGTCACACCTCAAGGAACTGGAGAAACAAGAACAAACCAAACCCAAACCCAGCAGAAGAAAGGAAATAACCAAGATCAGAGCAGAACTAAATGATATTGAAACAACAACAAAATTACAAAAGATAAACAAAAAGCTGGTTCTTTGAAAAGATAAATAAAACTGATAGACCATTGGCAAGATTAACCAAGAAAAGAAGAGAGAAAATCCAAATAACCTCACTAAGAAACTAAACAGGAGATGTCAGCACAGAAATACAAAAGATCATTCAAGGCTACTGTGAATACCTGTATGCACATAAGCTAGAAAACCTAGAAGGGATGAACAAATTCTTGGAAAAATACAATCCTCCTAGCTTAAATCAGGAAGAATTAGATACCCTGAACAGACCAATAACAAGCAGCAAAATTGAAATGGTAATTTAAAAATTACCAACAGAAAGGTCCAGGACCAGACAATTCATAGCAGAATTCTACCAGACATTCAAAGAATTTGTATCAATTCTTTTGACACTAGTACACAAGATAGATAAAGAAGGAACCCTCCCTAATTCATTCTACAAAGCCAGCATCATTCTAATACCAAAACCAGGAAGGATCATAACCAAAAAAAGAAAACTACATCCTGATGTTTTTGATGAACATAGATGCTAAAATCCTTAACAAAATACTAGCAAGCCAAATTCAACAACATATCAAAAAGATAACCCACTATGATCAAGTAGGTTTCATACCAGGGATGCAGGGATGGTTTAACATATACAAGTCAGTAAATGTGATACACCACAAAAAGAATTAAAAGCAAAAATTACATGGTTTATAATACCTGCAAAAAAAAAAATAAGAATATACCAAACAAAGGAGTCAAAAGACCTTTACAAGGAAAACTACCACACACTGCTCAAAGAAATAATAGAAGACTCAAACAAATGGAAACACATCCCATACTTAAGGATTGATAGAATCAACATTGTGAAAATAACCATATTGCCAAAAACCACCTGCAAATTCAATATAGTCATCAGAATACCTCTATCATTCTTCACAGAATTAGAAAAAACAATTCTAAAATTCATATGGAACCAAAAAGAGCCTGCATAGCCAAAGCAATACTAAGCAAAAGAACAAATCTGGAGGCATCACACTACCTGATAGCAAACTATACTATAAGGCTATAGTCACCAAAACAGTGTGGTACTGGTATAAAAATAGGCATATAGACCAATGGAACAGAAAGAGAATGCAAAAGTGAACCCAAATACTTAACAGTCAACTGATCTTCAACAAAGCAAACAAAAATATAAAGTAGGGAAAGGACACCCTTTTCAACAAATGATACTGGGATAATTCGCTAGCCACATGTAGGAGAATAAAACTGAATCCTCATTTCTCACCTTACACAAAAATCAACTCAAGATGGATTGAGGACTTAAACCTAAGACCTGAAACTATAAAAATTTTAGAAGATAATATTGGAAAAACTCTTCTAGACATTGGCTTAGGCAAGGATTTCATGACCAAGAACCCAAAAACAAATGCAACTAAAACAAAGATAAATAGCTGGGACATAATTAAACTAAAGAGCTTTTGCACAGCAAAAGGAATACTCAGAAAACGGACAATCCACAGAGTGGGAGAAAAATATTCACAATCTATACAACTTGACAAAGGACTTATATCCAGAATCTACAACAAACTCAGGCAAATCGGTATGAACGAAACAAACAATCCCATCAAAAAGTGGGCTAAGGATATGAATAGACAATTCTCAAATAGCCAACAAACATATGAGAAAATGCTCAAAATCACTAATGATCAGGGAAGTTCAAATCAAAACCACAATGTGATACTACCTTACTGCTGTAAGAATGGCCATAATAATAATAATAAAAAATCAAAAAACAGTAGATGTTGGCATGCATGTGGTGAACAGGGAACACTTCTATACTGCTGATGGAAATGTAAACAACTAAAACCACTATGGAAAAGAGTGTGGAGATTCCTCAAAGAACTGAAAGTAGGGCAGGGCATGGTGGCTCACACCTGTAATCCCAGCACTTTGGGAGACCGAGGCGGGTGGATTACCTAAGGTCAGGAGTTCGACACCAGCCTGACCAATATGGTGAAACCCTGTCTCTACAAAAAATACAGAAGTTAGTCAGGCATGTAGCATGTGCCTGTAGTCTGAGATACTTGGGAGACTGAGACAGGAGAATTGCTTAAACCTAGGAGGCGGAGATTACAGAGAGCCAAGATCGAACCACTGCACTCCAGGCTGGGCGACAGCAAAACTTCTTCTTGAAAAAAAAGAAAAAGAAAAAGAGTAGACCTACCATTTGATTCAGTGATCCCACTGCTGGTTATCTATCTAGAGAAAAAAAAAGTCATTATTCAAAAAAAAAATACTTGCACATGCATGTTTATACCAGAACAATTCAGAATTGCAAAATTGTGGAACTAACCCAAATGCCCATCAATCAACGAGTGGATAAAGAAATTGGGGTGTGTGTGTGTGTGTGTGTAAGGTAAGCATTGGATAGGATTGGAGACTATTATTCTAAGTGAAGTAACTCAGGGATGGAAAACAAAGCATCGCGTGTGCTCACTGATATGTGGGAGCGAAGCTCTGAGAAGGCAAAGGCATTAGAATGACACAATGGACTTTAGGGACTTGGGGGAAGAGTGGGAAGGGGGCAAGGGAAAAAGAGTACAAATATGGTGCAGTATATACTGCTAAGGTGATAGGTGCGTCAACATCTCACAAATCATCACTAAAAAACGTACGTAACCAAATACTACCTGTAACTTATAAAAAATAATAAAATAAAAAATTATCAATCAAAAAAAGAAAATAGTGGAAGTGTTCAGCAAAAGGTATAGAACGTTCCTTCAAGTTGACTTACAATGTTATTATCTCTGAAATGCACAATGTATTAATTATATATAGAAAAAATTCACTGGGAAGTCTAAACAGCAGAGATCTGCATGAATAGGTAGGATGTAGTCAGATTCCATGCTAACTCATAAAAAGATTTTTCATTATTTCAAAACATGATAAAATATAGTTTGTTATTATCTGCAGTAATAAAAAATATTGCGAACCTAATGGATACATAATCCCTGAACCTCACATAGACAGTGGTTTCCCTACCATCACATAAACTTGCCCAGAGCTGAAACCAAGGCACTAAATGGTCTTAGGTAACTTCTACCCTCCTTTCTTCTAATCATCCTTTGATTGGAAAAACAAAGTTCAAGTGCGATAGCATATAGGAAATTTGTAGATAAGCAAATATCCTGCATAATGACAATACAGAAAAATCCAAGTGTCTGGCTAAGCCAGCTTGATACTTTTCACAATTAATGTAGAACACACTGTGAGGAGACCACCTATTGAAAACTTTTCTTAGTTATAAGTTGATTCATAACATCTAGAATTTGAAGCACCATGTAGGCAATGATTTGTAGACTACCATCTATGGATGGAGATGTTGGAAATCATCATTTGGGGTGCTATTGATGTGATTTATAAAACTGACTGGAGAATATTTTTAGGATAAACACATTTCACTTCATCCAAAGGTGACAGTGGATCCTGACTTTATGTATCAGTTTCTACTAACTTTGGAAATCAATCCATCAGGCCACTCCATTTCCCACAGTAAATATTTAAGCATCATCATCAATGTCTCAAGTGTTTAAACAAGGCACATAGTGTGTGTTGAAACACAGTGGTATTTAATACAATATTACTGAGGAACATTTTGGGTCTCATTAAATAATGAATACAAAGGTAACTCTGCTCAAAGAAATTTACAAATAGTTCCATTCTCAGAGACGGTACAATTTTGTGCTTGTCAAATGAAAACAGTAATACTGATTCAATTCTTTTTACTCTTTGTGAAACACTAGCTAGTAAAGGTTTATTTTTTTTTTCCCCTGGGTGATACTTCTAGATGAAGTGAAGTGCTTGAAATTTTTTTTAAATTTATTTGCGAAGCTGAATTCAGCACCACGATTCATTGTAACTGCTTCAGAACACCATGTGAGAATAAAGAATAAAAACTCAGTAGAAAGGAAAATTCAAAGCATGCTGTTTGTTAGAATCAATTTTTTTTGCAAGTATAGCACTTCAGTCTCAATGGTGTTTCAAAGCCTCCAAAGCTTATAATGTTGTTGTTACATACACTTTTTTTCTCTCTGAAAATAACAGGCCAAGAGATAATGAAACCATAATTTCAAAATATTGCAACCAATATAAAGTGGCTACATGTGTGATTCTGAAACACTCTATACGAGCACTGTCTGTAAAATAATAATATAGTAAAAACAAGGAGCAAGGAAAAAGAATTTATTAAAAGGGAAGGCAAAGCAAGGAAATACTCAATAATACTCAATATTGTGAAATAGCACTTCATTCAAATCAATGTTTCATTAATCCAACTTGAATAAACATAATTCCCTCCCACATCTTAATCAAGACGAAAGGATAGAAACTTGAAGATGGAGTTAAAAGTCAGTGAATTTACCAAAGCCAATTTGTTCCTTTATATAAGAAATTGCATCAATATAAAATGCCTTTTTGTTTTTGTTTTGTTTTTTTCTTTTAAGATAGAGTCTCACTCTGTCACCCAAGCTGGAGTGCAGTGGCGTGATCTCAGCTCACTGCAACCTCTGACTCCTGGGTTCCAATGATTATCCCACCTCAGCCTCCTGAGTAGCTGGGATTACAGGCCCCTGCTACCGTGCCCGGCTAATTTTTGTATTTTTGTAGATACGGGGTTTCACCATGTTAGCTAGGCCAGTCTTGAACTCCTGATCTCAGGTGATCCACCTGCCTTGGCCTCCCAAAGTGCTGGGATTACCCGCACGAGCCACTGTGCCCGGCATATCAGAGGCCTTTTCTATCACACAGGTGTGCAATTTTAAACCCTTTTAGTACAGACTTTAGATGGTTATGGAAAAATTGTATCTGTCAATTTGTGCATGCATACTCATAGGCATATTACACAGTATATTTACTTGCAGCTGGCATATGTTGAGTGAAGAGGGGAGATCTAATATTTTAAGTTTGGCTTTCTTTCTCAGCTATCAAAGGGTTAAAATGAGGTTCCAGTGGTAGGTATAGTTGAATACAAAGGGTTTTTTTTTTTTTCTTTACAGATTCTCTCCAGTATTATTCTAAGTTCTTGGGAGTCTTCGAAACATTGGTTGGAAATCAGTATGACAGTTCCAAGTCTCTTGTTTCATTAATGGGAAGACTAGCCAGAGAGGTTAAATGACTTACTCAGTACTATGTAATTGGCAGATGAACTTCTGAGACCAGTATCAGAGTCCTATTTTGCCACACTGAGGAAACTTATTTTGACCTTTATTCTTGTACCAGCAAGCATTTCAGTACTTTTATTTCCCTTTAGTTTAAAATATTTAACTGCCATTTTAAGATTTGGATTTAATTCTTCATGGAACAGACTCTGTGATATAAAACAAAAATGAACATTTATCTTTTAAAAATTAATATCTTTATGTACCTGGTGTTTTTGTTTCTTTTCTCCTTCAATACCTTCAGTAAACATTTCACAGTGAAATATTTCAGACTATTCTTCAAAACCTTTATTGTGACATAATTGGTTTATAAATGTAGACTTATTTAAAATTCTAAAACCATAAGGAATATATTAAAAGCTGCACTGAGAAGAAAATCAATACATGCATACCAAATATTTTTAATAATCTAAATCAACATAAAATTGTTCTCTGTACACACACATATGTATATATATCTATATGTGTATGTATATATATATATATATACATGTGTGTGTACAGAGATATATATATGTCAAACTGCAGACTAAAAAAAGTAAGTTAAATGATTAATAATAAACCGGAAAAATTTACAGCACATGAATATTTATCTTCTTGATTTGCAGAGATCAGACAAAGCAATGATAAAATAATATACATATGCACACATATCCATATACATACACACACATATGTATGCAGATTCCAGAAAAATAAATATTAAAGAGAAAACTGTAATGAAAAGGTGTGATGTACACGAAACAAATTCTCTAAGTAGATGAAAAAATGATTTTATACCACTTGGTATCAAAGTGTCCACAATCTCTACTACACAATGATGTACTTAAAAAGAAAATCCTGCTAGGGATCGGAATTGGGAATGATCCAGCAGATTCAACAGAAAGGCAACTATAAGTAGGTTTGGAAAGAGTAGATTTATGATATAAAAGAGTTCACATAGAAATGACTTTACTTAAAAATGTAATGATATACAAAGTTTTTTTCCTAGAAACTGCTTTAAAATATCTAAGGCATTGAAAAGAGAAAACTAGAATAGATGTCTAAAGATTACATACATTTAGAAAAATATATGAGTGATTCTAAAAATAGAGGGTTTTTACTAGCTAGTGCAATATGTGTATGTGTACACACATGCACACAAGGTAGTACACATACATATATTGCATCTGTAACTTTCTTTGTATAAATGTATTTTCCTCTAACCTAGATATTTATATTGGTATAATTATCATGTGCAAGATTTACATTCACAGACTAACACATGAAATCTTATAACAGCACTTGGGAATTTTTAATTTTTGAGATACCCCATTGCCCATGGTTAGAAATCACTTCATGTGGATCTGCATTAAATTTTGTAAACAAAGGTTTTTCATTGGCCTAAAAATTTTTGATATACATTTAAATTGTTGTGCTAAGAAAATTTGCATAAAACTTTTGAACTTCTCTGAATTAAATCACATACCCTTGGAAGTAAATCAGGACATGTTAGAGCTCTGAGTTTCAGAGTAGGTTTGTTCATTTATATTTCTTTGAGTGTTTTGCCATTTCTAAATTAAAATACTTCTAGGTTAGAATTTAACATTTCAGGAGTTTTGATGAGCAACTTTTACTCAAAAAATCACAGCCAATAATTTTTATGTAGCCATGATCTCACTTCCTGGAGTTGTTTTAATAAACTATACTCATTTATAGTGAACACCTTTCTATGTAGTATCCAACTCACTGATTTTGCAAGCTCCTGAGTCAAGTAATCATGTGAAAATACTCTCATTATTTAATTATTGAAGGAGTAAAATAATAACTTGATAGTTGGCATTTGAAATTTAATAAGAGTTCTGCAAATATTTTGGAAGTCTTAAAATATATATTATATCATTGTTTTCAGAGGGTGGAAATTTTAGGAGTTGTTGCTTTTGAACGTTTTAGGAGTTGTTGCTTTTGAATGCTTCACATACTATTTTCTATTATATGTTTTAACAATGAAGACATTTAAATGATTCTTCATAAATGCAGGTCACTTGTATTTCACATTTAACATTTGCAAGAAAACAGTCCAATGGAAAGGTGTCTTTTATTACTTCTTCACTACCTGTTACTGCTATGCAACAATTTACATCAATTTATTTATTCTTCCTGATTTAAGGCAATTCCATTTTTCTAGTAGCTCCAGTCAAAATCCTTGTGATCGTCCTTGATGTCTGTTTTTCTGTCATACTCTATATTCAAATTGTCCGCATAATCTGTCAGCAATGTGTCATAATACCCGTGGAAACCAACCACTCTTAGAAACCAGCCTTCCCTGCTGCCTGCAGTGTCTGAGTAGCCTTCTGTTTTCCTGTGTCACTGTAGTAGATTCCTAACATCCAGCCTTGACTTTTACCTTGCGCCCATCCGTTTCTTCTCAACACAATCATTAGAGTGGTTCTGCACACATACAAACTCTTTACACTGTCCTGTGTCTGTCCATTTCGCTTGGGGTCTTGCACAGCTCATGAGGCTCTCAAGGTGCCCCCAACACCATCTCCCACCTCATCTTGACTCTCCCACCTGCTCTCTCTGGTCCAGCCACAACTTGCCTCATTACTCTTCTTTGGATACTCCAAACACGTTCCCACTTGAGGACCTTGGACCTGGCTGTTTCATCTGTTATGAATGCCTTTTCCCAGAAAGAATCAAGTTTACAGTACGTCCTAGTATGTCCGCAATATTTAGAATTTTAACACCACCTCCAATAATCCCATCCTGTAGTTTTTAAACACCTGACTGCTTTGCTGTTCTCACTATTCATATAGTATTTATCAGTGTCTAATATCCTATGTGATATATTTATTTGCTGGGTTTTTTTTTTTTGTAATCTGTCTTGATTTTTAATGACACATGCTACCATTAGGTAAGAAGTTACCAGTACTGCCAAAGCACAGTACCACGTATATAGTACGTGATCCATAGATAGCTGAATAAATACATTTCCATGTCTTTAGCTTAATATTCGCTGGAAATTCTGTTTATTAACAACACTCTAGATATCATCATGACAAGACAGTAAACCTAAATGACTTTAGATGTTGGATAGAAAAATACTAATTTTTTCTCCATAGAACTTTGACAGAGTAATCATTAAATATCAAGTGGAATATTAAGGGCAGTTTACACTTAAGGTCACTTACATAATAACTAGCCTTGATTTATACACTGCAGGGGTTTATCAATTCAATGGAAGAGATAGACTAACCAACATGAAATATGAATAGTCTTAGGAAGTTCCCACAAAGACATAGACTGGCCAGAAGAGGATTCTTATAACTTTAGATCAAGCTGTAAATGAATTAGGAAATTAGTTTATATAACATTTCTAGAATGGTAGAATGCATGTGATTTATAAAACAATGAGTGCAGTTATTTCAGGCAGAGGCTAGACATTATGGAAAGATACAAAAATAAGTCTGGGGATCTTCATAAACTAGAGAATATGAGTGTCCTTAGAGAAGAAATGGTCAGCTTGTGATGTACTATTTCAGCCATGACAAGATTTTCTCTAATGTGTTTAAAAATCATGAACACTGCAATGGTAAGACTAAGTACCTGAAAACATTACTAATTCTTAAATGTAATTATACTATAATTTTTAGTACATGTTTCTAAGCCAAATTGATATTAATACTTTTAAAATACCATAATTGTAGAAGTAATTTGTTATGCTAAATATTTTGATGCCTGAGTTAAAAATTGTATTTTCTGCCGGATGCAATGGGTCATGCCTGTAATCCCAGCACTTTGGGAGTCCAAGGCATGCAGATTACGAGGTCAGGAGATTGAGACCATCCTGGCCATGGTGAAACCTCATCTCTACTAAAATACAAAAAATTAGCTGGGGGTGATGCTGCCTGCCTGCAGTCCCAGCTACTCAGGAGGCTGAGGGAGGGGAATCGCTTAAACCGGGGAGACGGAGGTTGCAATGAGCTGAGATCATGCCATTGTACTCTATCCTGGTGAAAGAGCAAGACTCCATCTCAAAGAAAAAAATTGTATTTTCAATATAAATAATCAGTTTGCATAACATGTATTATATAAATGAAGTTACAACTACGGATGTATATTAATAAATATTAAGAAAATCATTTTCGTGATTTATATGAGACTAATTAAATCATTTAAACATCATCATATATATCTGATGAGTCTAATGCCTAGATAATGTAATTTTAGATAAAAGTAAAATGATCATTCTACTTGCAATTCTAAATTTAAGTTAAACTTAGAGAAAAAGCAGAGGTCACTTTGAATGGGTTTTGGGTACATGGCTTTGGGTAAATAAAACTATCTAGGAGATGAGACATTTATTGTACATGAGAGAAAAGTTAATGTATTTACTATTTGTCTGGCATAAAAATAATTTTATTCATAGTGAAATAAAGTATGTTTCTTTAGGATATTAGAATAGTCAAGCATTACATTTCTTTCCATAAATTAAGTATAACTATTTTCAGTCAATGGAAATCATCACTTTTATTTGGAACAAAATTTCCAAGGATAAACTTTATATTAAACCTTTATCATTAAAGAATGGCCTATTTCTACAGAGATTATCAAACATTAAGATGGCATAATTCGAAATAAATGACTTGCCTATGGAAACCTGACTATAATACTAGGTGTTATCTCTATTTATATGTTATGGTTTGCTTCGTTTAGTTTTCTCTTTTGCTTCTGAGGGAATTTAAAAAGTGTTTAAAATTAGCTTCTAGCTTTCAATAGCAGCTAGAACGACATATGTGCGGATAGCATTGGTATAGACAATGAATTCAAATTCTGATCATTTCTTTTTTGCCCCTAAGAGTAAGATTAGCCTGTTTAGAATGGGAATAAAAAGGGAAAGCTAAACATATTCTAGCCATTTTCCTCAAAATTGAAATTGCAAGAAATTAAACAGGAGTTTAATTAACACATTGTCTTGGGCCTTTTTAGGTAAGTTCTGAGAGTAATGCTTTTGAAAAGTAGTGGTTCAGGTTTGCATTCTGTGAATGAGGTTTGCTTTGGATTTCAGAACTTCACTTAGTAGGAATCTAATTACTAAGATAGGCTGATTTTAGCCTTGAGACATAGTATTTATACAAACTATTTACTGTTCTCTTGAAACTTATTTGAAAACAAAACCTTGCTATGCCTCTTCTCACAAGCGTCTCATCCTCGACTGTTGCTATATTTTTGGCTAAAAGCTATTGAAAATTGATTGTAAAAATTCATTTTTTCTGCAGTTACCAAGGAGGAATTTCAATTGCACATGATTCCCAAAGCCAGTTCATCTCAAGAAAGGGGTGGGGAGAATGAGAGGAAAGGCAATTAGGTCACTAAAAATTGATTGTGTTACTCTTGCCATTTGTTTATGACAGTATGTGCTAAAGTTGTTCTATACTTCTCTTCAGATATAAAGATGAATTTTAAGGGAATAGAATATCAATCTATTAATTATAAACTTATAATTTAATTTATTTATGTCTGTCTCTTTTTTTGTCTCTCAGTGCTTGATTAATTCATGTTAATATACTGTGGGCCATAAAGTATGCATTTAAAAGTTGGATACTGTTCGCTGCATAAGTTGGATAGAGAAAATTGAACAATATGTAAATTTAGCTAGTGGAAATTGATGACAGAGCAGTATAAAAAAACACACTTGCAGTCTTAATAAACTATGTACCCATTAACAACAATGATGACTTCTCATTCATGCTAGAGGTGATAAACTTGCAGATGTATACATGAGAGATGAGCTGACAATGAACAGACTTAGAAATTAACAGCATTCTAGGTTATTACAGAGAATGGTTATCAAGCCCAATGGACACCCCAAATTTTTCAATGAAGATCAAGCTATTAGAAATGACTTACTGGACGGTAGAAACTCAACTTCTAAAAAAGTAGTCTTCTCTAGGAAATCTCCTTTAAAAGAGCCAGAGGCAGCAGGAAGGCGTTAATATATTAATGATTAATATTATAGATTCAGATGACTTAAAAATGTCATTCATGGCTCAGGTTTTTAAAGCATCGCTTAAGTTTTGCTATTAGTCCAAATATTGGTTAAATGTGTCTTTAGCTGGAAAAAGAGTGACACATTCAAAGAATTGGCTGAAGAGTGATTAACAAAAACATACTTGCCAAGACATGAGTAGGCTTACAGTAATTCTACAAAGGATGCTGATGTACTTTGGGATGCAAGAAACCTTAATTTAGTTGGATGCCGGTTCATGTTTAACAGCTGGCTCTGGTGACAAAGCAGATAGTGTGCCTGATTTGGAATGTGCCAATTTCTGCTATGTAAATATTCCCACTGTGACTGATTTTAGACTGTGTTTAACAGTCACCTTATAAAATTCCTGACAATTTAACAACTGCATCTTATAAGCCACTGGAGTCACCTCTTGCACACCACTGGCTGGAAAGGGCAGATGGAGGGAGCTCTCCTAGTGACTGATGACTCACATTTTACAATTTAGAATGTGAGATTTCAATCCTGACTTTGATAATTATTTGCCTTGTAACTTTGGGCAAGTTATGCATGTTTACTGAGCTTAAGTTTTGTCACCAGTAAAATGGTACTAATGGCATGACTAACATCATAAAGTTAGTGTAATGATTAAATAAGGTGATGCATGGAAAATATTTAGACGACTATCTGACAAACAGTTATTTCTTAACAAGTAGTATTTATTGCCCATTTATTGCCCATACATGCAAGGCTTCATTTATTATCATGAGAATTATAGCTATTACATTTTTAATGCTTTTGCTTGAGGTTTGCCTATAATTTTATTTCTGTTAATCATAGACTGCTCTTAAAAATAAATTCTCACTGACTTGAAGATGAAATACATATTAATTTTAGTTTCCCAAAGCTCATATAGTTTAATGTTATGATTTTTAATTGTCATCCTGTAGATGAAAGCGAATGATAACACTCTATTTTTAAGAATATGATGAGTGACAGCCTATTGTATACCTCATTGTTTTTCACTTTTATTCTGTCATTTGTTCTTTTTGTTTCAATGCAGCATTTCTCCACAACTTTTCACGTCTGTCTTCTCAAGTTTGGGATTATCTTATGGCCTCTCCAACCACATGTCCTTATAATGTGTCAACAATAACTTTCATTCACGATATCTATTCTAGTTCTCAACATCGTCCTTGTGAAGTAAGCACTACATTTTGATATGGATATTGTGGTTTGTGGTACTTAAGTATTTTGCCCCAAATTATGCAAGTGATAGTGACAGATCTGGAAACCGAATTCAAGCCAGTTGGCTACCAAGTTGGCGATTGTATTCAGAAGGCAGAATTGACACAACTGCGCGGGAGAATAGAAGACTTTTGTTCGGAACCATTAGCTCAGGAAGCATGGGTAGAGGCAAAGAAGATGTTAACACTACAGTTTGGTGGGGAATCCGTTAAACTCATTGGGATTAAGGAAAACTACAACTAAGAGCAAGTCTTTGGACTGATAAACTACTAATCACAGGGAGTTGATGGATGACTTCGCTTTTTGTCAAGCAGAACTTTCAGAGCAGATGAAAACATATAAAAGGTCATGACCCTATTGAAATGGTCTTAGGAGAAGAGTTTCCTTTTTAAACATTTCTTTCCCTCTTGGAATAAATGCAGAGACCAGCTGTATTGGGGAATTCTGCTAAGAGTCTACTAGGGACCTGTGATAGGTGAAGACAAATTGGATTGGATCAGGGAAGGATTCAGGTTTAGTTCACGATATTTGATAGAGAAACCATTTGATGTTTCCCAATAATGGGCCAGTCCTCATTTCTGAGGTCCAATTAGTTACTTTGCTCCATTTTTGATAAACTTCATTGTCCCCTGTGGAGAATGTCTATAGAAATTACTTTAGTCTGTGTGAGATGACATTTAATTTGTACTTGGAAAACTACTTTAAAGCCTAAATTTGACATGTGCTCCTCAGGAGAGTAATTTAGATGTGGCATGCAGAAGTTTAATAATAAAAATAAACCAAAACACACACTTTCCTACAGATGTGTTTTTGAAAATCCTATGACTGTGTTCAATGATGCTTAGAAAATGATGTGTGCACTTCATTACACTGATGTACCTTAAAATTCAGTGAAACATCAAAGATAAGATGGATCCAATTAAAGAAAATCAGAGCCAAACACAATACCACGCCATTTTTACGGTCAATGTTAGAATGTATAAACAATCATAGTTTTAGTATTTAGCACAAACAAGTTTTGGTATAGACTCTTGTTCTGTACTAAGAGATGTATCCTGCTCCAGTTACCACTTAATTGATGATATTGATACACAGCCATTAAAAAGTTTAACCAAAAGATTTTTGCAGCCTGTATCAGTGCAGTTTTTGAAACAGCATGCCTCTAGATAGTAAAGAAGCTCAGTGTAGCAACACAATGTGGAAAAACAAAAATAATAAATCCCACTGAATACACCAATTAAAAACTCTGATCATTCTTAGGAATCATAAAATGTAACAACTTTACCTTATTGTTAAGTCATTGTATAGTATGTTATTGTATAACTTACAATAATTACGTAATTTGTTGTAGAACTTAAATTAATTTTAATTTGTTACCTTGTTGTAAAATATAACGATACATAAGGAAGCTGAGACAGGAGAATTGCTTGAACCCGGGAGGCAGAGGTTGCACTGAACCGAGATTGTGCCACTGCACTCCAGCCTGGGTGACAGAGTGAGACTCCGTCTCAAAATACTACTACTAATAATATACAAAATCTTGCATTTTAGGAAGTGATACTGAGGTGGTGGCAGAGAGTATAATCTCTAAGCATGAGAGCTGACCTTCCTTTTAGTTTACTTTCTTTTAAAATAGTGACAACAATAATACTTCTCTGGTAGGGCTAAGAAAAGGATTAAGTGAGACAGCAGATAAACAGTACTTAGAACAGTGCAAGCAAGGTACAGCCTACATTCAATAAATATCACCATCATTATTCAATTCGCTTAAGAAGTACTTACTTTCAGGGTATTTTTCCAAGACACATGCTAGCTATTTGTGGAAATTTGGTACAAATAATGATTTAAATATGGTAAAGTTTATGTGACATTTTCCTTTTCCCCCACTTGCTTGTGCAGCATTTATTAATTGTATTCACAGGATGTGGCTAATTTTTAAAAACCCAAGGGGTGTGTTATTAGTTAGACCGCTGAATAGAGTGGCAAAGGAGTCCATAAATGCCTACTGAAGAATTGCTCTCTAACACTAATCATTATATTAAAAATACTATAGGAGCTGCTCTCATACTTTGAGGTCATAATTTATCCTGTAGTATATCTGGGACCCGTTTTACAGTTGCTGACCTTCTAACTCATTATAGCCTACTATGTAGCTGCTTATGATGATTATGTGATTAGACTGATGATGTGATTAGAAAAAGCCAGACAGCCTTGGAGATGCTGTGGTAGCAATGATTAAAAGTAATTTTCTTGATGATAGGGAAAAAAAGTCATGTCTGATTTCTAATGTAATTGGAAAGCAAGAGATGGCAATTTATGTGAATTATTATGTCATACTAATGAGAAAATATATATTTACATATTTTTAAAAGATACCATTTATCTTGTTTTCTCTAATCATAGAGGAGAATATTAACTTTCAGTCTTCACACATATGTTTGCTCATAGCTCACACAAAACCCAACAATTGTGAAGAGAATCATAGGAAGATCTGGGAACTATCAAAATACAGAGTCTTGGGATCTGCTCTTTTTCTGGGAGCCTTGTTATTCACACAGAACACAGGCAAACTCACCAGCACATCAGAGAAACTTTATTCTTTGTATCTAACAACTACTCATTTTTTTCTCTGTGTGATTAAATTTTTTCGTGTCTCCGACTATTCAAAAAAACTGATACGAAATTAAAAAAAATAATAATTAAAAGAAAGCAAGTCTGAAAAAATATTCCCCAGTTAGATAATGTTTGCAATAGAGCCCTGCCAACCAAATAATGAGAAACTCAATCCACTAGCAAGTAAGAGACCCAGGTTGCCCAATGACCTGCATTCATCAGACCATACATTATCTGATCTGGCTGGTACACCTTGACTCCTTCATAGAGTCATAATTCTCACTCCAATGCTCTCAGCCTACATGTCATTGAAGTTGTACATAAACTGTAATTTCTGTCTCATTTTTCTGCTCAAACTCCCAATCTCTCAATGCAAAACCAACCCAGCTATCCATCTTTTTCGTTCCGCCTTCCGACTCCCGCAAACTGTTAATTAAATCATGCATTTGAGCAGATTGGTGTCATCACACTTTCCAGGAACCCAGTGGCAACTGCGCTCCAGTGCAGCTCAGCAATATTGCTATGCCCGTTGGTCATCCCCTATGCTGCTCATCATAGCAGCTGTTTCAATTTTTTAAATTATTCCCCTTACAAAATCTACTGTACCAACAGTAGCTTTTATCTACAGATAGTTTCTCTTCCTTCTTCACAGAGAAAATTGGGTCTTTAAAACTGTAATTAAAACGTTTGCCTTTCTGCTCACTCCAACACATTCTATGTGTATATTCCAGTATGTCCCATTCAGTATAGATCTTTCTTCTGACCTCATATCTCTCTTTAGCTCCTACTTTATCTTTTTCCTTCATTTTATAGCCAAGCTGTTTAGTATATGGAATAAATTAACTAACATAATTAGCATCTCATTTAAAATTTTAATTTATGGTAAACAGACTTCTACCCGCACCAACTTCACTGGAAATGTTCTGGCTAAGTTCTTCAATTACTTTCTAAATGCCTGAGCCAAGGAATTCTGTCCAATCCTAATTTTACTTGAAGTCTCTATAGCCCTTATATATATTCTTAAAGATATAAGTTGTTTGTGTCTCTACTATAAAGGTTACACTTTCCATCATAGAAACTTTTCCCTTTATAAAAAAGGAAAAATATATGTCTATCCCAACGTCACATGTTAAAGCAATGTTTAACATTTTCATAGATTTCTTTCAATGATTTCTTTCTGCGCACATATATGCATTTTGTGCATGCGAACATTGTACTATTTTTGTTGAACATAATGTAAATATTTCCTCACATTATTAAATAGTCTTCAAAAATGAGATTTTAAAGGCTGTACAATATTCATTATATGAACAAAACATGTAATTTAAATCTTTCATAGTTATTGGCAATTTCCCTTTTACGTTATTTTACCTTTATTGTTGTATAACACTTTGCTTTTTCGACAATTATATTTTTTTCCTTTACTTCTTAGTTTCTGTGGCCAGTAGAGTAATGATCAGTTGTCCCAAAAGGAAACTAAAAAAGTCATCTTTTGTACCATTTTCTAGTTTCTCTGGTGAAAGTAATTCCACCATGGTCAATTTCAAATTACCAACAGCATGCCACTAAATGAGGAGATGGATTGATCTGCTCAATCTGCCAATAAAAGCTGAGGCCAGTGTACCACTGCCAGTGGTCCTTCTGCTCCTATTTAGGCATCAGAGCTTTCTATGTTTACTGTCTCAAAATTAGAACTGCCCCCTGCCCCCAACAAAAAGCAAGAAATTTTGGCTTTGAGAATCCAGTTAGGACCTGGTAAAAAAATAATCAAGTCTTTTTGATGGTATAGGGGGTTGAGTTGTGCGTATAAGCTCAGGACATTATAGGGCTTTATAGATTTTCTAGCAGTTCAGCATGATACATCCAAAAATAATTTCCAATTTGCCCTAGAGGGCAAATATAGGGAGGTAGACACCCTGAAATGACCCACTGGGGACTTAGGAAATGGCGTTGCTCTAGACCATTAACTATAGACTGACATGGAATAGGGGCATCTCAGAAGATGCTGTCAGGAATAGATAGCAGTAATCCTTATACATAACATCTCTTTTCAACATCTTGGTGCTTAAAACTTAGATAAGTCACTTAGGGAAGTTACAGGAGTTGGAGCTAGGGGGAGATGGGATTAAATCAAATTAACTTTGCAATGCCTGGAAGAATAGAAGCTCAAAAAAGAAAGTTCAATTTCAGAAAAAAATAAAATTGAATTACTTGTGCACTTGAGTTTACAAAATGAGCTTTCTATTCACCAATTTCTATAAATAACGTTTCTATATGTACTTGGATGAATACATTTTCTTCTGTATCTCTAATTAATGAAAAAAATGAATTTCTAGCAAAGCAACTGTAGGGTCAAAGGAAATAAACAATTTTAAGGTTCTGGAAATGATGAAAAACTGCCTCACAGAAATCTCATAGCAGTTTACAGGAAAAACAATCTTGAATGAATCCAGCAATCTTCTAACTTCACACCCCACCAACCCCCACCTGCCCAAAAGCAGCTAGGGAATGCTGATACTGAGACAGATAACTTGGGTTATCCAACCATCTTCTGGAAGGTTTGCATTTAAAAGTATTTATGCATAGGCAGTCAGAAATACATGTTACATTCTTGAGAAAACGAAAAATTCTCTTTGCTAGAACTTTCTGTTACATATCTCCGTAAATGATAACTGTAACTTTTTACTTTGTAGTCAAAGATTTCCTGAAACTCATGAAGTATGTGGTCAGTGGTATCTTCTGAGGCAGGGGAAGAGACTGGGACACTTTTTTTTGCAGGGTAGAGTTTAATGATGTTTTCATTCTTTCTCACAGTCCTGGCCTCATCAATGTCCAGTCTCCAGAGGGCCTTCCCAAGAGGGTAGAATCAAATTTGTATTATGCCACTGATGGGGTACTGAAGAGTGTCCCTTTAAAAAAAATTAACCAATAGTAAAACTTTTAGTCACAATTTAGTAGGAATTGGGGTATCTAAGGAAAAGAATACCAGGATTGGGAAAGTATCAATTTTTCTAAGAGACAAAAATGGTTCAGAGGGCCTATGTTGTTAAATTTTTTAAATTGTGGTTAAATAAATAAAACATAAAATTTGCCATTTTCACTATTTTTAAGTTTGCAAATTTTTCATCACCCCAAAATAAACTTTCCTTTAAACAACATTCTCCATTCCTTCCCTAACCCTGGGTAATCTCTAATCAACTTTTTGTCTTTATGAATTTGTATATTCTAGATCTTTAATAAGAGTGGAATCATACAATTTGTGTCCTTGGTGTCTGACTTATTTCAGTTAAATAATGTTTTCAAGGTTATGGCATACAACAGAACTTTATTTTCTTTTGTGACTAAGTAATATTCCATTGTATCCGTATGCTCTATCTTGTTTATCCATTCATTTGTTGGTGGATACTTGGGTTGACTCCACCTTTTGGCTATCATGAATAATACTGCAGTAAACGTTCATGTACAAGTATTTGTTTGATTCCCTGTTTACAATTATTTAGGGCATATACCTAGAAGTAGAATTTCTGGATTATATGATAACTCTATGTTTAACTTTTTTAGGGACTGTCACAGTGGCTTCACTATTTCACATTCCTACCAGGAATGTAAAAGTTTTCTACCTTATCCACATTTTTGCCAAAAGTATTTTCAGTTATTATTATTATGACAGCCAATCTAGTGGGTGTAAAGTGAAATTTCACTGTGGCTATGATTTGCATTTCTGTAATGAGTAATGATTTCTTAGCATGTTCATGTGCTTATAGGCCATTTTAATATTTTGCTTGGAAATATCCAAGTCCTTTGCTTTTAAATTTGCGTGTTTGTCTTTTTGTTGTAGAGTTGTAGAAGTTCTTTATGTATTATCGACATTAAACTTTTGTCAGATATATGGCTTGTAAATATTTTATCCCACGTGTAAGCTTTCTTTTCACTTTCTTGATAATTGTTTTATCTACGTGAAAGCTTTTAACATTGATGAATTCTAATTTGTCAATTTTTTTAATTTTGTTGCTCAAACTTTGGTGTAATGTATGAGAATCTATCACTGAATCCAAGGTCATACAAAATTTGCCCTTATGTTTTCTTTGAAGAGTTCTATGGTTTTAGCTCTTATATTTAGATTGTTAATATATTTTTATCTAATTTTTGTAAATGGTGTGAGGTTGGGATAAAGCTTATATTTTGCATTTGGAAATCCAAGAGTTACAGGGTTATATATTGAGAGGTTATTATTCCTTCATTGAGTGGAATTGGTTCCCTTGTTGAAAATCAATTTACCGTAACTATATGAGTTTCATTGTTGGAGTCTTAATTCTATTCAATAACTCTATTTGTCTGTCCTTATGACAGTACCTCCTTGTAGCTCTGTAGAAATTTTTAAAATTATAAAGTGTGAATTCTCCATCTTTGTTGTTCTATTTTAAGATGGTTTGGCTATGCAGGACCCCTTAAAATTCCACATGAGTTTAACAATCAGATTTTACATTCTTGAAAAAAATGCTGTCAGAATTTTGATAGAGATTGTGTCAAATCTATAGATTTCTTTGGGTAGTATTGACATCTTAACAATATTATGTCCTCCAGGCCTATGAACTTAAGATGCCTTTCCATATATTTTGTCTTTGGATTCTTTCATTTTTTTTTTTTTTGTTTGCAGTTTGCAAGCTTTTCACATCCTTGATTAAACATTTTCTAAGTATTTTATTGTTTTGTATAATATGAAATGGGTTTAATTTATATCTCAAATTTTTCATTGCATTTTGCATAGAAACACAAGTGATTTCTGTGCATTAACCTTATGCCCTGCAAATTTGCTGAAATCATTTATTAGCTCTGGTGGGTCTCTTGTGGATTTTTTCAGATTTTTTGTATGCGCAGGATCATGCTATCTGAATATAGATAGCTTTTCTTCTTTACTTCCAATTCGAGTGACTTTTTTTTCTTCTTTTTATCTAATTGTTATAGATAGAACTTCCAGTACAATGCTAAATAGAAGTGGTAAAAGTGGGCATCCCTGTCTTGTTCATACTTTAGGGGAAAACTTGCAGGATGTCAGCATTGTGTATATTAGCTATGAGGTTGATAAACTCTTTTTATCATGGTAAGGAAGTTCTCATATTTCTAGTTTACTTAGTGTTTTTATCATAAAATAGGGTTGGTTTTTGTCTAATACCTTTTCTTCATTAATAGAGTCATCATGTGTTTTGGTGTTCTGTTGTTTGGCATATATATGACTATAATTGTTATGTTTTCTCAATAAATTTATTATTTTATCAATAACATGATAAAATGTTCTGCTTTGTCTTTTGTAACAGTATCAATTTAAAGTCATTTTTTTCTTGGTATCACTATAGCTTCCCTAGATCTCTTTTAGGTAGATTGTTTTAAATATTTTTTCATCCTTTCATTTTCAGCCTATATGTACATTTTAGATCTTGGATGAGTCTGTAATAGAGAACATATAGTTGGATAATTTTGCACATTTCTCCAATGTCTGCATTTTGATTGAAGAGTGTAATTCATATACACTTAAAGCTATTGCTGATAGAACGTCTGCTCTTTTGCTATTTGCTGTATATTTATCAATTTATTTCCTTTTTGTGCCTTCTTACCTTCCCTGTCTTGTGTTAAGTTAAATATATGGTGTGAACTGTTTTGAGTGCATTCTCATTTTGGGGGGTATATAAATATGAGAGTGTGTGTGTGTGTGTAATTTTGTGATTATAATGGGTATTACATTAATTATTTAAATTTATTAAAAATCTAGTTTGAATTTATACTAATTTAACTTCTACAGCATATAAAAAATCTCTGCTCCTATGTAGCTATGCCCCCTTTATATTGTTGTCAAAAATTATATATATAAATTATTTTTATTTTTTAAAATTTATTTATTATACTTAAAGTTCTGGGTTACATGTGCAGATTGTGCAGGTTTGTTACATAGGTATACATGTGCCATGGTGGTGGTTTGCTGCATCTATCACCCCGTCATCTACATTAGGTATTTCTCCTGATGCTATCCCTCCCCTAGCCCCATACACCCTGCTATCCCTCCCCTAGACCCCCACCACTGAGGCCCTTGTGTGTAATGTTCCCCTCTCCCTGTGTCCGTGTGTTCTTATTTGTTCAACGCCCACTTATGAGTGAGAACATGCGGTGTTTGGTTTTCTGTTCTTGTGTCAGTTTGCTGAGAATGATGGTTTCCAGAGTCATCTATGTCCCTGCAAAGGACATGAACTCATCCAATTTTGTGGCTGCATAGTATTCCACGGTGTATATGTGCCACATTTTCTTTATCCAGTTTATCCTTGTTGGGCATTTGGGTTGGCTCCAAGTCTTTGTTATTGTGAACAGTGCCACAATAAAACATACGTGTGCATGTGTCTTTATAATAGAATGATTTATCATCTTTTGGGTAAATACCTAGCAATGGGATTGCTGGATCAAACGATATTTCTATTTCTAGATTCTTGAGAAATCACTACACTGCCATTCCACAATGGTTGAATAAATTTACACTTCCACCAACAGTGTAAAATCGTTCCTATTTCTCCACATCCTCTCCAGCATCTGTTGTCTCCTGATTTTTTAATGATCACCACTCTAACTGGTGTGAGGTGGTATCTCAATGTGGTTTTGATTTGCATTTCTAATGACCAGTGATGAAGAGCATTTTTTCATGTTTGTTGGCTGCATAAATGTCTTCTTTTGAAAAGTGACTGTTCATAGCTTTGCCTATTTTTTGATTGGGTCGTTTGTTTTTTCTTGTAAAATGTTTAAGTTCTTTGTAGATTCTGGATATTAGCCCTTTGTCAGATAGGTAGATAGCAAGAAATTTTTTCCCATTCCGTTAGTTGCCAGTTCACTCTATTGATAGTTTCTTTTGCTGTGCAGAAGCTCTTAAGTTTAATTAGGTCCCATTTGTTTATTGTGGCATTTGTTGTCATTGCTTGTGGTATTTTAGTCATGAAGTCCTCGTCCTATGCCTCTGTACTGAATGGTGTTGCCTAGGTTTTCTTCTAGAGTTTTTATGGTGTTAACCTTATGTTTAAATCTTTAATCCATCTAGAGTTAATTTTTGTATAAGGTGTAAGAAAGAGATCCAGTTTCAGCTTTCTGCATATGGCTAGCCAGTTTTCCCAACACCATTTATTAAATAGGGAATTCTTTCCCCATTGCTTCTTTTTGTCTGGTTTGTCAAAGATTAGATGGTTGTAGTTGTGTGATGTTCTTTCTGAGGCCTCTGTTACGTTCCATTGGCCTATATCTCTGTTTTGATGCTAGTACCATGCTTTTTTGAGTACAGTTGCCTTGTAATATAGTTTGAAGTCAGGTAGGGTGATGCTTCCAGAGGTTTTTTGTTTGTTTGTTTAGGATTGTCTTGGCTATGTGGGCTCTTTTTTGGTTCCATATGAAGTTAAGGTGTTTTTTTTCCAATTCTGTGAAGAAAGTCATTAGTAGTTTGATGGGGATAGCACTGAATCTATAAATTACTTTGGGCAGTATGGCCATTTTCACAATATTGTTTCTTCCTAACCATGAGCATGGAATGTTTTTCCATCTGTTTGTGTCCTCTATTAATTCCTTGAGCAGTGGTTTGTAGTTCTCCTTGAGGAGATCCTTCACATCCCTTGTTAGTTGTATTCCCAGGTATTTTATTCTCTTTGCTGCAGTTGTAAATGGGAGTTCACTCATGATTTGGCTCTCTGGTTTTCTATTATTGGTGTATAGGAATGCTTGCAATTTTTGCACATTGATTTTATATCCTGAGAATTTGCTGAAGTTGCTTATCAGCTTAAGGAGATTTTGGGCTGAGACGATGGGGTTTTCTAAATATACAATCATGTCATCTGCAAACAGGGACAATTTGATGTCCTCTCTTCCTATTCGAATACCCTTTATTTATTTCTCTTGCCTGATAACTCTATCCAGAACTTCCAATACTATGTTTAATAGGAGTGGTGATAGAGGGCATCCTTGTCTTGTGCCACTTTTCAACAGGAATGCTTCCAGTTTTTCCCATTCGGTATGCTATTGGCTGTGGGTGTGTCATAAATAGCTCTTACTATTTTGAGATACCTTCCATCAATACCTAGCTTATTGAGAGTTTTTAGCATAAAGGGCTTTTGAATTTTGTTGAAGGCCTTCTCTGTGTCTATTGAAATAATCATGTGGTTTTTGTTTTCGATTCTGTTTATGTGATGGATTATAGATTTGCAGATGTTGAGCCAGACTTGCATCCCTGGGATGAAGCCTACTTGGTTGTGAATGATAAGCTTTTTGATGTGCTGTTGGATTCGATTTGCCAGTATTTTATTGAAGATGTTTGCATCTATGTTCATCATGGATATTGGCCTGAAATTTTCTTTTTCAGTTGCATCTCTGCCAGGTTTTGGTATGAGGATGATGTGGGTTTCATAAAATGAGTTAGGGAGGATTCTCTCTTTGTCTATTGTTTGGAATAGTTTCAGAAGGAATGATGGCAACTCCTCTTTGTAGCTCTAATATAATTCGGCTGTGAAGCCATCTGGTCCTTGACTTTTTTTAGTTGGTAGGCTATTAATTGCTTCCTCAACTTTAGACCTTGTTTTTGGTCTATTCAGGAATTCCACTTCTACCTGGTTTTGTCTTGGGAGGGTATAAGTGTCCAGGAATTTGTCCATTTATTCTAGATTTACTGCTTTATTCGCACAGATATGTTTGTAGTAGTCTCTGATGGTAGTTTGTATTTCTGTGGGATCAGTGGTGATATCCCCTTTATTATTTTTTATTGTATCTATTTGAATCTTCTCTCTTTTCTTTTTTATTAGTCTGGCTAGTGGTCTATTTTGTTGATTTTTCAAAAAATCAGCTCCTGGGTTTATTGATTTTTTTGAAGGGCTTTTTTGTGTCTCTGTGTCCTTCTTTGATCTTAGTTATTTCTTGCCTTCTGCTACCTTTTGAATTTCCTTGATCTTGCTCCTCTAGTTCTTTTAATTTTGACGTTAGGGTGTCCATTTTATATCCTTCCTTGCTTCTCTGGTGGGTATTTAGTGCTACAAATTTCCCTCTAGACACTGTAAGGCAGTACTTCTCAAAGTGTGGTCCCCAGCCTAGCAGTGTCAATGTTATCTGGGAACTTATTAGAAATACAGGTTCTCAATCCATGCCTCACACCTAGTAAGTCAGAAGCTGTAGGGTGCGGCTCAGCCCTTTGTCTTCACAGGTGTCCTAGGTCATTTTGATACAGACTAAAGTTTAAGAATCACTGATCTGTCCACTAGCTGATCAATTGTCTTGATTACACTGGGGTCCTAGGCCCTTAAAAAACATTATAGTGCCCAATCTTCCTTATCCAGATAAAATTCAAAATAAAAATTAATATTGGAAATGAGACAATAAATACATACATTCTGAAACTAAAGTTGTTTGTTTTTAGTTTCTTTAATTGAAAAATTGAAAATGTTTATCAAAACCTTCTTCGTGCCCTGATTTTCTGGTGCCTAAGCACATGCTTTGTCGGCTTATTTCATTATATCCAATCCAGCCAAAATAATGAAACTTGCTTAGCATATGAATCACACTCACAGCTGTCTTACTCCAGCACCCATGCAATGAGAGGAATGAGGTAGTATAGGCTCCCCCTGCTACACCGGGTAGTGCCAGAAACACACTAGAAGACTCCTGGGCCTGGGCCATCAGCAGCAGGGGGAAGCCCACAGTTATGAACTTGCCTGTTGAGTTGGCAGCAGGGCTTCTGAAGGCAAAGGGTCTGCAGCCATGTGCACAAGCAACAAGATACTGATGAGCATGGGGGTCAGAGACAACCTGAAGGGATCCCAGGACAGACAGAAAAAGGATATGACAGCTTCAGGAAGCTGGCTCTGAGAAGTTATTCATGCTAGGAGCAGGAGATGTTCTCTAAATAACTGGCCAGGCCCCTGGTAATTAAAGGGAGGCTTGTCCTTGAGCAGGTCTTTGCTGGAGAAGAGTCTAACTTCTGTTGGGACTGGTGCCAGGCTGCTTACCCCAAGCTGACCTTAAGTCAGTGGAGCTCCCTTACTTTGTTCTAAACCCTTGCAAATGAGAACTTTTCAGCAGAGTGACAGGGAAAGGGAAGGATAGGGTCTGATTATGTGGACTTTGTGTAATTGGTGTGAAATATGAATGGCATTTGCTTAAGTGTAGTGAAGGCTCTTATTTTGTGGTTTGGGAATGAGAACAGAGACCCCATCACTGCCTTGGATTGCTTCTTCTGCATTTTATTCTTTTTCTCAGTGAAGGCTTTGGTTCTGAACTGTGGTTCCTATTCCAAAACTGCTGTGCATTTGAAGGTAAAGACTGTTCTCCCTGTGTGCTTGCTGTGGACTTTTTGTAATCTGTTTCAACTACATTGGGCCCTTCTGAAAACCTCTGGATGCATGGCAGGGCACAGAAGTGCAAAAACTTTGAAAGCTATGATCAAAAGTCCAGGCAGATGATAGTACCCAGTAGTACCAGTGAAAAACTAGTATATGAAAAATGATGTCACTTCGGAGAGACTAAGTATACCAGACGATGGCCAGACTATATCTAAGAATCTAACTCTTACCCACAACCCCTGCAACAACCAGCCTCGGAAGCCAAATACAACCTCTGCACCAATTGGCCCAGAATGGTCAGGACTTGGTCAATGACTGGCAGCTTCTCTGATTTTTGCCCTTGCTTCCAACTTGAGAGCAATCAGAGAAAGCCAATTATGCTTTTTAAACCAATCGTATAGGTGCTCTGCTTCTAGTTAGCCTCCCACCAGCTTCCCAGTGGCAACAACCTCCAATGAGAGCATATCTGAAACCTCCCCCTTTTTTTGCTATAAAGCTTTCCAACTCTCCTTCCTGCCTATGAGTCTCCACCAAGCCCAGTGATGGTGGTAGACTTCCTTGCTATTGCATGCTGTGAATCAAGAGCCTTTACTTATTCTTATTTGGTGGTCTTTGTTTAGTTCACACTATGAAGAAGTCATTTAGCCTCATTTTTCTTATTTGTAAAGTAGTAGATTGATGATCTCATCAGATTGTAAACATTGATTAGTACTAAGTATTAAGATGCATTGTAAACTGTAATATGAGGAACAAACAATGTATCTTATTTCAACTGTGGGATTTGGCAGTCTAGGGAGAAGAGAAGCAGCTGTGGGCAAAAACATGAACAAAGGTCACTTTAATAATACTTTCCTTAGATTTTGGGAGAAGTGTCTCTGTCTTCAGTCCTCCCCTGGCTGTACCCTTCCTTATGGGGTGAATGGATCCAAGAGGATATGCCCAGTTAGAGCCTATGCATCCCTTTGTAGTGTTGGAGATACCAGAATTCCTTCCCTAAATACCCTGTACCTGCTTATAAGGCTCTTCCCCAGGACCATGTCCTCAAGGCTGACCACTACTGGCTCTTCAACCTTAGACAAAAGGGACAGTCAGGTGTTGCTTTGTGTAGGTGTATGGATCAAGAGTTTGAATACCAGGTTGTCTATATATGTGTACATGTGAGGTCTCTTGTGGAATGGGACACAATGTGGAGTGGGAAGTGGAGGGAGAAAACTGTGTCTGTGAAGAGAATGCCAGGAAGAGCCTTTTCCTAGTACCACATTCTGGCGTGGAACTCTTAGAATTCTGAGATTTCTAAATTTGAACCTGGCTATCTAGCTTGTTATGAAGGTATATGTATCCAGGTAGGAGGAAGGAAAACATTTAACACTTTGCTAGCTTAATTTACAACTTTTAAACATGTAGATAGTCTTTCCCAAGACCTCGCAGATATTAAGGGTGGACTTGCCTGTCTCCCTATTCAGTGGTTCAGTGGCTAGCTCTGATCCAGAGCTCCTTGGATGTGTTCACCAGCATGTTTCTGAGGGTGGTGGGTCTAGGAAAAATAATTTTTATATCTGTTTCTTCTTCTTTAAAAAAATAGAATTTATTTTTAAAGATAGTTTTAGGTTTACAGAAAAATTGAGCAGAAGGTACAGAGATTTTTCTATGTTTCACTTACCTCCACACATACATAACCTTCCCCAATATCAACACGCACTTCCAGAGTGGCACATTTGCTACAATTGATGAGCCTACATTGACACATAATTATCACCCAAAGGCCAAAGTTTACATTAGTGTTCACTCTTGATATTGTACCTTCTTTGGGTTTAGATCAATGTATAATGACATGCATACATCATTATAGTGTCATACGGAGTATTTTCATTGCCCTAAAAATACTCTGTGGTCCACCTATTCATCACTCCCTACCACCCTAATCCTTGGCAACCACTGTTATTTTTACTGTTTCCATAGTTTTGCCCTTTCCAGAATGTTAGACACTTGGAATCATACAGTATGTAGCCATTTCAGATTGACTTCTTTCAGTTAGTAATATGCATTTAAGTTACTCCATGTTTTCTCACAGCTTGATAGCTCATTCCTTTTTAGCACTGAATAATATTTCATTGTCTGTACATATCACAGTTAATTTATTATTCACCTACTGAAGGACATCTTGGTTGCTTCCAAGTGTTGGCAATTACGAATTATTGAGTCTTCCTTTCCAAGAATATGGAATATCTCTTCATTTATTTAGTATTTGATTTCTTTCATCTGAGTTTGTAGTTTTCCTTGTTTAGATCATGCACATAATTTTTAGATTCACACTTAAGTATTTAATTTTTTGGAGTTCTAACATAAATGGCATTGTGTTTTAAATTTCAAATTCCACTGTTCTTTGCAGGCACATAAGAAAGCAATTGACTTTTGTATGTTAATCTTGTATGCTGCAACCTTGTAATTGTAAATGCTTATTACTTCCAGGAGGTTTTTCTTTTTCTTTTTGTCAATTATTTTTAGTTTTCTAAATAGACAATCATGTCATCTGTGAACAAAGACAGCTTTATTTCTTCTGTCCCAATATGTATATATTTTATTTCCTTTTCTTGTATTACTGCCATAGGTAGGACTTCCAGTAAAATGTTGGAAAACAGCAATGAGAAGGGACATCCTTGCTTTGTCCTGATCTTAAGTGGGAAAGCTTAAATTTTGTCATTATTAAGTATGATGCTAGCTGTAGGTTTAAAAAAATTCTTTATCAAGTTGAGGAAGTTCCCCTGTATTCCAGTTTACTAAGAGTTTTAAAAAATTATAAATGAGTGAAGAATTTTGCCAAATGTTTTTTTCTATATCTATTGATATCACCATATAATTTTTCTTCTTTAGCCTGTTGATGTAGATTTGGATTACATTAACTGATTTTCAAATGTTGAACAAGCCTCACATACTTGGGATTTACAGTTAGTTATGGTGTATAGTTATTGAGTACGTTGTTGAATTCAATTTGCTAATATTTTGTTGAGGAGTTTATTATCTCTGTTCATGATAGATACTGGTCTGTAGCTTCTTTTTCTTATAATATTTTTGCCTGATTTTTGTATTAGGTTGATGCTGGCCTCAAGGAATGATTTAGGAAGTATTCCCTCTGCTTCAATCTTTTGAAAGAGATTGTAGAGAATTGGTATAATATCTTTCTTAAAATGTTTGGTAGCATAGCATTCACTAGTGAACCCATTTGAACCTGGTGTTTTCTGTTTTCAAAGGTTTTTAATGATAGAGTCAGTTTCTTTAATAGATATAGGCCTTTTCAGTTTGTCCATTTCTTCTTGTGTAAGTTTTGACAGATTGTAACTTTCAAAGAGTTGATCCATTTCATCTGGGTTATTAAGTCTGTAGGCATAGAGTTGTTCATAGTAATTCTTTATTCTTTTAATGTTCATATTGATGTCCCCTCTTTCATTTCTGATACTAGTAATTTGTGTCCTCTGTCTTTTTTCTTCCAGTTAGCCTGGATAGAGGCTTATCAATTTTATCGATTTTTTCAAAGAACCAACTTTTGGTTTCATTGATTTTTCTCTGTTGATTTTCTGTTTTAAATATTATTAATTTTTCTCTAGGTTTTTTCTTTTCTTTTGCTTATTTTGGATTTAATTTGCCATTCTTCCAATCTAGTTTCCTACCGTGGAGGTCTAAGTGATTGATTTTAGATCTTTTTCTTTGCTAATGCATTCAACAGTGTAAACTTCCCTCTAAGCTCTGCTTTTGCTGCATCCCACAAGTTATGATTAGTTGCATTTTCATTTTCATTTTATTAAAAATATTTTAACATTTCTCTTGAGATTTTCTTCTTTGACCCATGTGTTATGTAGAAATGTGTTGTTTAATTTCAAAATATTTTATGATTTTTCAGCTGTCTTTGTTATGATTTCTAGTTTAATTTTATTGTGGTCTGAGAGCAGACGGCGGACATTGTATGATTTCTTTTCTTTTCTTTTCTTTTCTTTTCTTTTTTTTTTTTGAGACAGAGTCTCGCTCTGTTGCCAGGCTTGAGTGCAGTGGCATGATCTTGGCTCACTGCAACCTCCACCTCCTGGGTTCAAGCTATTCTCCTGCCTCAGCCTTCTAAGTATCTGGGACTACAGGCATGAGCCACAGACATTGTATGATTTCTATTCCTTTAAATCAGTTAAGGTGTGTTTTATGGCCAGAATGTGGTCTTTCTCAGTTTTCTGTTTTTTGTTTTTGTTTTTGTTTTTTTTTTTTCTTGCATTTTACCTCTCTCAGCAGCCGTTCTAACCCACCTAATGAGTATTTTACATTATGGGTTTTTTTTTTCCCCCAAATGTGCTTTTTAGGGGGTGTGTGCACATGCAATTTTAATATACATAAATAGTATGTTTTTTATCTCATTATCTTTCTTACTTTTCTCACACAACACTGTACTTCTAAACTATATTGTTTATAGCTAATCCTTTGCTTCTAACCATTGAAAAGCCTAGAAATTGTAAGTAGATAAAATTTATCCACTTACCTTCCCAATGGTGGACATTTATTTTTTCTCTAAGTTCCCATCGCTAAAAATAATGGTATAATGAATGCCTTTCTTCATGCCAACTTAAAGGCCTGAAAGATAATGATTTTGGGCCATATATACCCTGGACCAGATTTGCTATGCCCTGTGGATACATATACTTATTTTTTCTAAGTAATGTCTTACTGTTTTACAGAATAGCTGTAGTATATGGGGGTTCCTAAATCCCTACCTCCTTACTAACACTTAGCACCATCCAGCTTTTTAAATTTTTGCTAATCTTATAAATGTAAAAAGATATATCACTGTTTAAATTTTCACTTCTATGTTTAGTAATCTGTTTGAGCATCTCTTTACATGCTCTGTGGTACTTCAGGTTTTCTCTTCTGTAAATTGTTCTATATACCTTGCTCATTTTTGTTTTTCCTGCTAATGTTGATGTCTTTTTCTTGCTGGTTTTCTAGGGTTTATTATTACATGTGCTAGTTAGGCATCTTTTCTCATTCTATTATAGATGTTGCCCATAAAGAGAAAGAGGTTTGGGCAGATGATGAAAGGAAGAGATTTGAGAAATTATTTTCAGAAGGCATTTGAAATGGAATGAGCATAATTATGGAAAGCTTAATAAGCTGTTTAAAGGGACTGTTAGCCTAAAGTGAAGGAAGTAATGTGTGAGTGCCCAGAGTCTGGGCTCTGGAGTCACTGGGACTGGGGTTTGAATCCTGCTCCAAGTTTCCATATCTGTGAAATGAGGATAGAATAGTACCTACTTGTTGTGCAGTATAATTGAAATAAAATAGAAAGCACATAGAAGAATTGCATGGATCAGAGTAAGCATCCAAAAACATGCATCCAAAAAATGTTAGCTGCTATTATCATTATTAATGTTACTAAAAAAAATTACATAAAGAGATCAGGAAATTCTTGGGCAGAAGTAAGTAGAGAGGAGAGAAAGAGAGGAAAGGAAGTCTGGATGAGAAAGGAAGTGTGTATCACTTCCTGGTGACATTTAAATTCACCTCTCTTTGCCTCATTTACTCCCAAGTACAAAAAGAAAAAATTGGGCTGAATAATATTTTCTATATAGAAGATAATGAAACCATGAATGACTTTAAAACTCAACGTTGAAAGTTTAGCATTTAACTTAAATTACAATTAAGGTAGGAAACATTTATTAAAGGGCTTGGGATAGAGGGATGGATCCCAAGTGAAAGAAAACCTGAACTTAAAGTTGGCTGTTTTCAAACAGAAGTGACAAGAGAGGGAAGGAAGGAAGAGGAAAGAAGGGAAAAGGACATTGACCCAGCCATGTGAAGTGATTATTTTCCATCCACAGCTGGCTAGCATTCAGAAGCTGTCCCTCTGGTATTTATAACAATTACTACTAAATTGAAAAGGACCAATAACATTTGCATCAAAACAGTTTACTCCTCAGTGTTTTCTGCATGGCAGCCTTTACTTCCTTGTTCCTCAGGCTGTAGATTAGGGGATTCAACATAGGGATTACTGTGGTGTAGAACACAGAGGCCACATTCTCTTGGGCCAACGAACTGATTGTGGAGGGTTTTAAATACATGAATGCAGTTGATCCATAGAACATTCCCACAGCTGCAAGGTGGGAGCTGCAGGTGCTGAAGGCTTTGGATCTACCCTCTGTGTTGCTCATGCGGAGGATGCTGGAGAGAATGAAGGAGTAAGAAACAAGAACTGTTAAGCTCGTGACTGTGATGTTGAATCCAGCCAAAAAGAAGACTGTCATTTCAATATCATAGGTGCTAGAGCAGGACAGCTTCATGAGAGGGAGGATGTCACAGAAGTAGTGACTGATGAGGAGCTCACAATAGGGCAGTTTTAACATGAGGCCAGTTTCTATTGTAGAGCCAATGAGTCCTATGGCGTAGACCACAGCCACCAGCAGGGAGCAGGTGTGAGGAGACATAATGATGTTGTAAAGCAAAGGGTGGCAGATGGCAACATAGCGGTCATAGGCCATCACTGTCAGCATGTAACACTCAGCAATGACAAAAACAAGGAAGAAGTAGAGCTGTGACATGCACCCTGCGTAGGAGATGATGTTCTTTTCTGACACAAAGTTCACCAGCATTTTAGGGGTAATGACGGAGGAGTAGCAGAGATCCACAAGTGACAGATTGCTGAGAAAGTAGTACATGGGGGTGTGAAGCTGAGAGTTCAGCCAAATCAGAGGGATCATGCCCAGGTTCCCCACCATGGTGACCAAGTAGATCCCAAGGAAGAGGAGAAACAGAGGGAGCTGGAGGTCTGGTCTCTTTGTTAATCCCCTGAGAATGAACTCTGTCACTGTAGAGTGATTTTCTGCAGCCATCCTCCACTGGGTGGGAAGCCTGCAGAGATGCATGGGAGACAAGAACCCCATTAAAAGGCTAATCTTGGACTGCTTGGGGAAGCTAGTCTTGAGCCTTTGGTGATAGTTAAATATCCTGGGCTCTCTGCTGATACATCCTCCCTGCCCTCCTCCCCTTCTCCTGCTATTTGTGGGTCTTTTTTGCAGGAAGACCAGCCTGAGTGTTTCAGAGATCATGAAGATGAGAGGAAAGCAGGTCAAGGTCTGGATCTTTTACTATGCACATACTTCTAAAGTATCTTGGGGCAGTGTTTCTCAAAAGGTAGTCCCTGGACCAGCAGCACTGACATTACCTGGAGATTTTTAGAGATGCAAATTCTCAGGCCTCAGCTCACATCTACTTAATCAGAAACTCTGGATATGGAGCCCAACAATCTGTGTATTAACAATCTCTTTGGTGATGGTATTGCATAGTAAAGTTTGAGAATTTCTACACTGTAGATAATAAGTAGCATATTTCATATTTTGTAGTTGGAGATGGATTTTGCTTTAGAAATAAACTTTCCTTGTCATGTGTATAATTCCTAAATATTCACTGGATGTGAACATGTAAGTACCTATCTGAAATTTATGCAGTGTCGGAGTGATATGGCAGTTACAAGCTGTGCTATTGATGGACACATCAGTTTCTATGTCTGAAAGATGAAGAAATTAATATCAATTCCAAAGGTGATTGTAAAAATAACATGGGATAATGCATATTTAGAAATCGTTTTTTCAAATACTCAGTGCCTATAAAAATGTGAATTGTCATTAAGAGTCTGGAATTTATTCTTAATTTCTCACTTGACTTGAGGTCCTAAGGCAGTGGTTCTCAGCATTGGCTATATATTATAATCACATGGAGCATTTATAAAGTATTGATTCCTGGGTTCTACCCATAGAAGTTCTGACTTAATTGATCTGTGGTGCACCCTGAGCACTGGCCCACTGAATGTTCACCAGTGAGTGCTAAATAGCTAATTATTATTATCATTGTTGTTATTTTCAGATCATTGTATCAAACCACTGTCCTATTATATCCCTGATGGTAAAGTATTCAAATTACAGACATATCTCTAGGAAGCATGAATAATCATTGCCGGATACATTATGTATAGATAGTTTCATCTGTGGGATGTATTTCTTAAGCTATAAAACTTAAATTACCCCTATTTTAATTGCTTCCTTACATAATTACTAACTTTTGCATAATGCTTTACAGCTTACACATTTGTTTCAGAGGTCAATCTTGTTAACTTCCAACATTTTGGGAAATGGGGAGAAATGTGTTTAGGGAAGGATTTTAATTTTCATTTTTATATTGAGAATACTGAGATGCCAGACACTAAGTGATTTGCCCAAGGTTTACTGATTATTGGTGACTTGGAACTCAAACTCACCCTGCTCTGTCCTGATCATGGGTTTCCTCTTTTGCCTCACATGTGTAGCCTTGTAAATCTGCACACTTACAGCTCTAAGCAACGTGTGATTGAAACAGGTTTATGCTTGATATCTTAGTACATGCATAGCATAGGAAAAAGAAGAATGCTGTATTTTGTTTCATTGTCTAGGAAATTGAAGCTCTAAAAATTAAATATGTTACCCAAGGTAACCAAGCTAGTAAGAGGCAGAACTGGGCCTAAAACCCAGAACTCTGACCACAAGTGTGTTTTGTCTTCACTAAACTAAATTGTTTTGTTTTAGCTTATCTTTGTGTAGTACTTTATTATTATTTAATAACATTTAATTTATATAATTTTTGAAGATAGAGGAAAGATCTATTGCTAATTTTGGGTGCATTTAAAAAATTATAAAGGCCATATATATGCATTGTAGTGAATTAGAAATGCAAATAAGCAAAAATTTAAAACAGCCATTTTTCACTACTTGGAACCAAACGGTGGTAGTGAATATCCTTCTAGACTTTTCCTATGCCATATATGTATTTACATGTATATAAATACATCCATATATTTACAAAAACATTTATAATCTGCTTTTTTAGCATAGCATTCACAAAAGCATTGTCTCATTTGATTCCTATTAATAACAACTGGCACTAACTGTATTCCTTTTACTTAGATGTAAGAATCTTTAAAATCATTAGGATGTGGTGTGAAGACAAAGTCTGCAGTGCATTGTAAACTTTATATGTCAAATTATTGGCAATGAGGCATTTAACTTTACAATAACTAGTATGAGAGGTAGCTAAGATTTTTTAAATTCAAGTTGAGCATTCCTAATCTGATAATTCAAAATCAAAAATCTGAAACTTGTTGAGCACCAACATGAACCACAAGTGGAAAATTCCACACATCCTCTCATGTGACTGGTCTCAGTCAAAAGACAGTCAAAATTGTTTCATGCAAAAAATTATTTAAAATATTGTATAAAATGGCCAGGCGCAGTGGCTCACGCCTGTAATCCCAGCACTTTGGGAGGGCAAGGTGGGCGGATCACGAGGTTAAGAGATCGAGACCATCTTGGCCAACATGGTGAAACCCCGTCTCTACTGAAAAAATACAAAAATTAGCCGGGCGTGGTGGCACGCGCCTGTGGTCCCAGCTACTCGGGAGGTTGAGGCAGAAGAATCGCTTGAACCCAGGAGGCGGAGGTTGCAGTGAGCCGAGATTGCGCCACTGCACTCCAGCCTGGCAACAGAGCAAGCCTCTGTCACAAAAAAAAAAAAAAAAAAAGTATAAAATTACCTTCAGCCTGTGTGTATAAGATGTATACGAAGCATATATAAATTTCATGTTTAGACTTGGATCTCATCCTGAAGATATCTCATTATGTATATTCAAACATTCTAAAACATGAAAAAAATTTGAAATTCAAGCCACTTCTAGTCCCAAGCATTGCACATAAGGAATTATTTCCATTTATTACAGTGGAGATAGAAATGTATTCTTTTCACTTATTACAAAGAAGAATTTTTTTCTAAATAACAATAGTAGATTTAAAACAATTTACATTTCTTTTTTACCCAATTTCTGCCTCTCAAAATGATGAGAAACACCCAACTTGAATAACTGTAACTGTAGATCACGTGCAGTGTGGAATGAACAGCATTCACTGAGTGCACAGCAGGTGGGAACACCATCGTGTAGGAGAATGCTAGACAGCACTGATTTAATTTTTCACTCTCATAGTCTTCTAATAACATGAAAGAGGCAAATATAAACCACATATTTCTTTTATTTTTCTGGTTTTTTTTTCTTTTTTAAAAACAGAATCTTACTCTTCTGCTCAGGTTTGAATGCAGTTGTGCGATCATAGCTCACTGTAACCTTGAACTCCTGAGCTCAAGCAAGCCTCTCACCTCAGCTTCCTGGGTAGCTGGGACTACAGATGCATGCTACCATGCTGGGCTACTTTTTAAAGTTTAGGGTACAGATGGGATCTCTGTGTGTTGCCCATGCTGGTCTCCAACTCCTGGCCTCAAGCAACCCTCCTTTCTTGGTCCCCCATAGCTCTGGGACTACAGGTGTGAGCCACCATGCCTGCCCAGACCATATATTTTATATTAGTTACTGCAATTATTACCTCTAGTTTCACCAAGCCATCAGAGCCTTAGGATTACTGCCAGTGAGAACACAGCACACAGATTAAAAAAGCACATAGAGGTGAAGGTAAATATAGGTTGTAAATAGTCTGCGTTATAAACAAGAGTTCATGAAAGAAATATTTTTCTCATCCAATTGCTTAAAGTTTGTAATTAAATACCTGTGATAAGGAAAAACAGAGCACAGTCTGTTGGAAACTTTAGGGGCTGCCTTGGTTTCAGCAATCAGAAAATTCAGGAACCATATACTCAAAGTCATAAAAAACGGGTCACTAAGGTTGGGGGCTTGGGATTGTGTTTGCGTATATATGGGCACAGTATCTCCGGGGCCGTAATCACTTGAGAGACTGGGGTCCTCTCTAATGGAGCAATTAGAGCCTTGCTTTACACTGGCTCTGTGAAGCATGCTTTGTCTCCCAGGTGTGTTAATTTTCCTTTTATTGGTAGAGTGATCTTGCAGCTAGGGAAACTTATAGTCTAATACCAGCTTTAGGTAATTTTACAATCAACAACCCCATTACCGTTGTCCTCACAATTGTCATGATTAGGATCATTATGCCCATCATCTCCACAACCGTCTCACTCATTACCATCAACACCATCATCAGTGACTACCATTATCATTGTTACTTATTAGTTATTCATTATTATGTGCAATTGACCAGCTTTAAAATGTTTATCATAAAGTGTTTTAAAAATGAATTCAAAAATTTTTTTTTAAACAAGCTGTATAGTTTTAGCAAAGGAATGTTACCTTCCTTACATTTATAAGGGAATGCTGAATTTGGCACCTTACTACTGCACCAGTAAACTGACAGCATAGAATGCAAGAGGTTGAGGAGCATATGAAGGTAGACTAAAATAATTATTCATTCCTATAGGCTCATTCAAAAGAGAAGTATGTTCATAAGAAAATTTCCTATTCAAGAACATATTCAGCATTATGTTATTCATGAATATATTACTAATGAAGATTTTTAAATTAAACTTTTTATTTTGAGTTAATTGTAGTTTCACATGTAATTGTTAGAAATAATGAAGAGGCCTGGCACGGTGGCTCAAACGCCTGTAATCCTAGCACTTTAGGTGGCCAAGGCGGGTGGATGACCTGAGGTCAGGAGTTTGAGAGCAGCCTGGCTAATATGGTGAAACCGGTCTCTACTAAAAAAAATATATATATATATATATATATACACAAAAATTAGTAGGCTGTGGTGGTTGGACACCTGTAATCCCAGCTACTTGGGAGGGTGAAGCAGGAGAATTGCTTGAACCCGGGAGGCGGAGGTTGCAGTGAGCTGAGATCGTGCCACTGCACTTCAGCCTGGTGACAGAGCATGACTCAGTCTCAAAAAAAAAAAAAAAGAAAGAAAGAATGAAGAAAGATTCCTTGCTTTTTACTTTATGCCATTTCCCACAGTGGTAACATCTTGCAAAATGATTGTATATTATCATACTCAGGATTATTGACATTGATATAATTCATGGATCCTATTCAGATTTCCCCAGTTTTAGTTATACTCATCTGTGCATGTATTTAGTTCCATGAAATTTTATCAAACACATAGGCTTGCATGTCTAATACCACAGTCAACATAAAAACACATCACCTGAACTTTCTAAGTTTCGAAACAATAATTTGATTTCCTGTTATACTCCAAAGGTGACCAGTTATTTTTCTTTTTTTTTATTGCATTTTAGGTTTTGGGGTACATGCGAAGAATATGCAAGATTGTTGCATAGGTACACACGTGGCAGTGTGATTTGCTGCCTTCCTCCCCTTCACCTATATCTGGCATTTCTCCCCATGCTATCTCTCCCAAACTCCCCACTCCCTGCTCTCCCTCCCCTATTTCCC
>CAUYLG010039862.1:0-62250 GCA_963573385.1 Cacajao melanocephalus
TTTGTTGAAGGCCTTCCCTGCATCTATTGAGATAATCATGTGGTTTTTGTCTTTGGTTCTGTTTATGTGGTGGATTACGTTTATAGACTTGCATATGTTGAACCAGCCTTGCATCCCCAGGATGAAGCCTACTTGATCATGGTGGATAAGCTTTTTGATGTGCTGTTGCAATCAGTTTGCCAGTATTTTATTGAAGATTTTTACATCTATGTTTAGCATGGATATTGGCCTGAAGTTTTCTTTTCTTGTTGAGTCTATGCTGGGTTTTAGTATCAGGATGATGTTGGTCTCATAAAATAATTTGGGAAGGATTCCCTCTTTTTGGCTTGTTTGGAATAGATTCAGAAGGAGTGGTACCAGCTCCTCTTTGTATGTCTGATATAATTTGGCTGTGATCCTATCTGGACCCGGGCTTTTTTTGGTTCGTAGGCTATTAATTGCTGCCTCAACTTCAGCCCTCGTTATTGGTCTATTCAGGGCTTTGACTTCTTCCTGGTTTAGGCTTCGGAGGGTGCAAGTGTCCAGGAATTTATCCATTTCTTCCAGGTTTACTGGTTTATGTGAATAGAGTTCTTTGCAGTAATCTCTGATGGTAGTTTGTTTTTCTGTGGAATCAGTGGTGATATCCCCTTTATTGTTTTTGATTGCATCTATTTGATTCTTCTCTCTTCTCTTTTTTATTAATCTGGCTAGTGGTCTATTTTGTTGATCTTTTAAAAAAACCAGCTCCTGGATTTATTAACTTTTTGAAGTGTTTTTTGTGTCTCTATCTCCTTCAGTTCTGCTCTAATCTTAGTTATTTCTTGTCTTCTACTAGGTTTTGAGTTTTTTGATCTTGCTCCTCTAGCTCCTTCAATTTTGATGATCGGGTGTTGATTTTAGAATTTTCTTTGCTTCTCATGTGGGAATTTATTTCTATAAATTTCCCTCTAGACACTGCTTTAAATGTGTCCCAGAGATTCTGGTATGTTGTGTCTGCGTTCTTGGTTTCGAAGAACATCTTTATTTCTGCCTTCATTTCATTGTTTATCCAGTCAACATTCAAGAGCCAGTTGTTCAGCTTCCATGAAGTTGTGCGGTTCTGAGTTAGATTCTCAATCCTGAGTTCCAATTTCATTGGACTGTGTTGAGAGACTGTTATGATTTCCATTCTTCTGCATTTGTTGAGGTGTGATTTACTTCCAATTATGTGGTCAAATTTACAGCAGGTGTGATGAGGTGCTGAGAAGATTGAATATTCTGTGGATTTGGGGTGGAGAGTTCTGTAAATCTCTAATAGGTTTGCTTGGTCTAGATCTGAGTTCAAGTCCTGGATATCCTTGTTAATTTTCTGTCTTGATCTGTCTAATATTGACAGCGAAGTGTTAAAGTCTCCTATTATTATTGTGTGGGACCGAAGTCTCCTTGCAGGTCATTAAGAACTTGCTTTATGTATCTGGGTGCTCCTGTGTTGGATGCATATATATTTAGGATCGTTAGCTCTTCTTGATGTATTGATCCTTTTACCATTATGTAATGCCCTTCGTCTCTTTTGATCTTGGTTGGTTTAAAGTCTATTTTGTCAGAGACTAGGATTGCAACTCCTGCTTTTTTTTTGCTCTGCATTTGCTGGGTAAATCTTCCTCCATCCCTTTATTTTGAGCCTATCCGTGTCCTTGCATGTGAGATGGGTTTCCTGGATACAGCACACCGACGGGTTTTGACTTTTTATCCAATTTGCCAGTCTGTGTCTTTTGATTGGGGCATTTAGTCCATTTACATTTAAGTTTAATATTGTTATGTGTGAATTTGGTCCTGCCATTTTGATGCTAGCTGGTTGTTTTGCCCGTTAGTTGCCACAGTTTCTTCATTGTGTCGATGCTCTTTACCATTTGGTATGTTTTTGGAGTGGCTGGTACTGGTTGTTCCTTTCTATGTTTTGTGCTTCTTTCAGGAGCTCTTGTAAGGCAGGCCGGGTGGTGATGAAGTCTCTCAGCAATTGCTTGTTTGTAAAGGATTGTATTTCTCCTTCACTTATGAAGCTTAGTTTGGCTGGATATGAAATTCTAGGTTGAAAGTTCTTTACTTTAAGGATGTTGAATATTGGCCCCCACTCTCTTCTGGCTTGTAGGGTTTCTGCCAAGAGATCTGCTGTGAGTCTGATGGGCTTCCATTTGTGGGTAAGCTGCCCTTTCTCTGTGGCTGCCCTTAGCATATTTTCCTTCATTTCAACCCTGGTGAATTTGATGATTATGTGCCTTGGGGGTTGTTTTCCTTGAGGAAGATCTTTGTGGGGTTCTCTGTATTTTCTAGATTTGAATATTGGCCTGCCTTGCTAGGTTGGGGAAGTTTTCCTGGATAATATCCTGAAGAGTGTTTTCCAGCTTGGAATCAGTCTGTCCATCACATTTAGGTACACCTATCAAAAGTAGATTAGGTCTTTTCACATATTCCCATATTTCTTGGAGGCTTTGTTCATTTATTTTTATTCTTTTTTCTCTAATCTTGCCTTCTTATTTTATTTGAGTTGATCTTCAATCTCTGATATCCTTTCTTCTGCTTGGTCGATTCGGCTATTGAAACTTGTGTATGCTTCATGAACTTCTCATGGTGTTTTTCAGCTGCATCAATTCATTTATATTCTTCTCTAAGCTGTTTATTCTTGTTAGCATTTTATCAAATCTTTTTTCAACATTCTTAGTCTTTTGCATTGGATTAGAACATGATCTTTTAACTCAGAGAAGTTTGTTATTACCCTCTTTCTGAAGCCTGTTTCTGTCAATTCATCAGACTCATTCTCCATCCAGCTTTGTTCCCTTGCTGGTGAGGAGTCGTGATCTCTTAGAGGAGGGGAGGCATTCTGGTTTGGTTGTTTTCATCCTTTTTGTGCTGGTTTCTTCCCACCTTTGTAGATTTATCTACCTGTGGTCTTTGTAGTCGGTGACTTTCGGATGAGGTCTCTGAGTGGACATCCTTTTTGTTAACGATGAAGTTATTTCTGCTTTTTAGTTTTGCTTCTAACAATCAGGCCCCACAGCTGTAGGACTCCTGGAGGTCTACTCTAGACTCTGCTTGCCTGGAGATTACCTGTGGTAGCTGGAGAACAGTAAGGGTTGCTGCCAGTTTCTTCTTCTGTTATCTTTATCTCAAAAGGATACCCACCAGATGTCATGAGATCTCCTTTATGAAGTGTCTCTTTGGATATATGGGGGTTGGGGAGCTGCTTGAGGAGACAGTCTGTCCTTTATGGGAGCTCAAGTGCTGAGCTGTGAGCTCCGTTGTTCTGCTCTGAGCTGCTGGACAGGTATGTTTAAGTCTGCTGCAGAGGAACTCATAACCGCCTCTTTTCGCAGGAGCTCTGTCCTGGGAAGCTGGGGCTTTATTTATAGGTTCCTGATGTGCTTCTGCCTTTTTTCAGAGTTGCCCTGCCCAGCAAGGAGGTAGCCTAGTCACAGTGTGTGAGCAGAGGCATTGCTGAGCTGCCGTGGGCTCTGTCAAACTGCTGTGTGAACTTCCTTGCAGTTTTGTTTATAGAGGTATAGTTAGAATTGCCTCGAAAGTGGCGGTCTGCCTCAGTAATGGCAGACTGCCTTGGTAATGGCAGATTGCCTCAGTAATGGTGGTCTGCCTCAGTAGTGGTGGACTGCCTCGGTAATGGCGGACACCCTTCCCCCGACAGAGCTGGCCTGTCCTGGGTTGTTATGCTTGCTGTGAAACTCTCAATGCAGAGCGTTTCAGATTGCTGGTCATTGTGGAGGTGGGACCCAACGAGCTAGATCACCTGGCTCCCTGTTTCAGCCTCCTTTTTTTTCAGTTGAATGGGTGATTCTGTCTACCAGGCATTTCTGTTGTCCAGATTTGTGTGAGTTTCTGTGTGGAGACTCCCTGTGCTGGCTGTTTCTGTGCTGGAGAATTGCGGTGCTTTTCCACCCGGGAATCTCCTGGTCTGTGGGCAGTAAAAATTTGTTTGGAAATGTGGTGATCACTCACCCTCTGTGTTCTCGCTGGGAACTGCACTCCAGAGCTGTTCCTATTCGGCCATCTTGGATTGTCTTCCTTTAGTTTTCATAAGAAACATATTTTACTTTGGTAATAAAAAGTGATACCTGTATGTCATAAATGTATAACAAAACTGAGAATGGCAAGGTATGAAGAGTTTCAATGCACATTTGTTTTTATTCTCTTTAGATTGCCTGGGGCTCTGCTAGGATGTATGTGCATTCTGTTTTATGCCTAAGTGGCAATGGATTTACATACAAAATGTTTCTTCAAATGACTATAAAGGTCATCATTCCCAACTGCCAGAAGGTAAAAAAAATGCTTTGGAATAGTGATAGTTGACATTAATGAGCCCTAATTATGGACCAGGCAACATCCTAAGAACTTTATATGAATTAACTCATATCCTCTACACAGTAGATGCAAGAGGTAGATATTATTATCATCCACGTTTTTCAGATGAAGAAATATGGGCTTAAATAAATCAAGTACATTGTTTACATTCAGTAGTTAGTAAAAAGAAGAGGCTGAATTTAGAATCAAGTAGCCCAATGCTCCCATGAGGAATGTTTATGAAAATCCTTTTGCTTTTTGAAATTTAGTAAATTCACTTCCTTTACTTTTTAAAATTTGAAGCTAACCATGCAGCATGTCTACAGAGAGCTGACAGAGAAGTCATGTTGTCTCTGGAGGCTGCAGGAGAGAATAATCTAAACTGATGTGCTGCCTCAAATTGCTCTGACTTGGAATTCATTAAAGGAGATTCTTAAGCCAATTTGTTCAGCGACTGTGCATAAGAGACAATGTCCTGTCCAAGTGGCGTCCAATCATGCCAAGCCTCTCAATGGCTCATTCTAAGAGACACCTGTCAAAAGAACGGACTGGCAATCTGGTGTTCTCACAACCACACGAGGAAGAAAAATGTTTATCTCTTAAACACAGTTCTATATTTTTATTTAAACATTTAAGGGTGATGAATAATTTTACCCTCTAATTCAGGAAAAGGTCTGGGGATAAGAACTTCAATCCTCTGTACATTTCCTATAAATGGGTGCTTTCTGGGGGGAAAATATCTTCCTTGATATTTTAAGTATAAATGTTAGTTTCTTAACTCAAGTGTATACAACCACTTTGTTTCTTCTTTCTGATTGTTTTAGTTACCCCAATAGCAATTGTTAACAGCAACATTAACTTAACTTTGAAGGTTAAGTTGAAGCTATATAGTTATTTTTCTTTCTTTTTTGAAATTAATGTGCCTAGGTCAATTAAAATCCCAAGAAGCCTCAAAAGAAAAAGAAACAGGTGCTAAACTATGTATTAGCTGAAAAACAAACAAACAAACAAAAGCAGTCACCTTTTTCTTCAGAATTAATTCAGTAACATTTACTGAGAATTTACTGAATGTTATATGCTGAGGATACAAAGATTAATAAACCAGGGACCTTGGCAGTCAGAACTGACTGGTAAAAACACAAAAATGTAAATGAATAATTAAACACACCATCCAGACTCAAACCCTGCTTAGAATGAAGAGGATTACAAACATGCACAAACACAGTGAGAAGAAATGTGCAAGAGCCCTATGGTCAATGTGATATGAAAGAACAAAAGTGGGATCACCTAACCATTTTGGGAACATAAGAAAGGTTTCCAAAAGGGGGCAAAGTTTCATCTAATCTGTGGATGAAAAGAGAAAGAAGAAAAAGGAAGAACAGGAGGAAGGGGAGGAGGAATAAAAGGAGGAAAGAGAGGAAGGGAAGGAAGAGGGAAAGGCACAAAGCATTAAATTAAATTGCTTATGTTTCCATAAATATGGCTTGCCATGTGGTTTGGTAAGGGACTGCAAAATTGAATATCTGTTTTATTTAACTTCTAATTAGTTTTCAGTGAGTGTGCACCTTTTTCTTTTTAGCTCTTTTAATTCTCATGACTGAGTTTAAAGCACTGTTATACCTACTTATAGCAATTAAATCAGAGTCTCTGGATGAGAGACCAGAGAATCAGTGCTTTTACAAATCTCTGTAGGACATGCTCCTGGGCGGAGAACTGCTAGCCTAGACTGACTGAGGCAAGCAGAAGCAGCTATGATCACACCATGAGACCATCCAATACTACGTTTTTTAAAAAAGAATGTTTAACATGAGATCTTTCTACTTAACACATTTTTAAATGCACAATACAGTATTGTAAACCATAGGAACAAGCTTGTAAACCAGATTTTTATAACTTATTCATTTTATTCATTGAGGTCGTAAATCAGATATCTAGAATGTATTCAATTTATTCATCATAACTGAAACTTGATATTCATCCAGTACTGCTTGACAAAGATGTGACTAAGAGAATAAGAAAACTTAGCTCTCATGCATCTGCTAGCAATACACATGACATTTCTGAAATCTAAAAATTGAAAAAAACAAAATTTGGGGTTTTATTTGTGATGGTGCTGCCAGTGATTTCATTTTGGGAACTGACCAGAACCCTGTAATAATGTCAGTAGGATTTCATCTCTTGCTTTATTAGCAGGGCTTGATTTGGCATTTTTTATAAAATTGCCATTTGAGGGCAAGATAAGGGCAACATCTATGGAACATCACATGGTCATATGTCCCACCTTAGATAAAGGTGGAAAGGCAGCTTGAAATATTAGACCTCAAGGTCCACTACCACCCAGGTTCAGCTCTGTGGGAGAATCATCAAGATGGGTATCCAATGGAAGCATGTATCTGGTCTCCTTCACTGGCCATTGCACAGTACACTTATTTTTTTTTAGGAACACTTTCCTGCCAATGTTAGCATGTATGTTCTTGAAGATCAGGCACTGATAGCGCATGGAAAAATGAATTACAAAGGCTCAAGGAAGACCTAAGAAATGCTATTAGAAAAAGGATAAATACTGATTTTCTAGGTCTCCAGTTATTTCATTTTAACCATATTACTATAGATATGTTACTTGTTATGTTCATACACTATAATAAAGCAAACCAACAACCACCAAAAACTTTTTGTTGAAATAGTCTTCTCTAAAACCCCCAAATTCCCAAGAGATATTAAGAGATCAACTGAGAAATAATCTTGAAGTTAAAAGCCAAAGATCAATGCTCCCCACATGCCACAGACTTTGAAGATATCTTGATAGTTAGCTTCTAGATGGGGCCAGATGGAAGAAACAGAACTCTGGTTAATTCTTACAATTCCTTCCTGGAGAAGCAGCTGTAGTAATACAAAAAGTAAGCAGAGGAGACCATTGCAAATGTCACACACCACCTTTAATTTGCAAAGATAGAGCACATGGTGGTCTCCCCATGAAAGCCCTTTCTCTGTGAGAAATCAATAGTGCCAGGAATTAGTTGCACCAAAACCAACAGCACCATGAAAATCAGACAGAGGCAGGAGGTGGCATGCTGCATTCTGAGGACTGAAGGACAGCATATGGTTTTTCTGTAGAGCACTTAGGCTTTTGCATTCAAATCCTTTAGAAAGATATATATATATATTTTGGTATCTGTTACTGCAGATATCTAGAGAAATGATATCTATTTCTGCATATTTATCTAGAGAAATGGTTCTGGGTATTCACAAAGATTTAGCTACATTTCACTGTTATTTATAGTAGCACAGAATTATAAACAACTAATATAACCATAATAAAATATTTTTTAAAGTGTCATAACTATAAATGAATATTGTTCTATTTTAAAATATTATGTTTGAAAGCAGTAGTTAATGGCATTGAAAGGCAGTCCCAATTAACTGCCCCAATTAATTGCCCTTAAGTGATATAGCAGGTCTTATTAAAACATCACTTTTGTAAAATAACACAAAGTGCACATACACTCTATTTCTAAAAATCCTTAACTCAAATGCATGTTTTGCCCAAATTTCTGAAATCAGGTGTGTCTTATAACTTTTGTCAAAAGATTTTTGGCAGACACCAAACAAGGGAGTGAGTTGAGACAAGGTTATGATTACCTGCCCATGTGAGGACATCCTAGTACATAGGGGAGCTTGTTGACCGATTATCAGGTTATGTTCACTGCTACCATCTCAGGCATTAATATTTAAATGTGCATTTTAATTATTGCCAAACTATCTTCCAAAAGATTATGCCAGAATAAAACAGTGACATTAAAAGTTATTGTTTATACTGCAAAAGTTATTGTGATACAATTAAAGATAGTAGAAATTATTACACCAAACAGGATCCTGGAATATTCATAGATGTCACTCCAGTGCCAAACATCATCCGTCAAAATCTTCTATCAGACTTCCAGGGAAACCTTTTTAATGCTCTGCCCTGGTATGCAATTACAAACAAACAAAACAAAAATATCCCAGGCCTTCAATAAATTCTAAAATTGACTTGAAATTCCAGCTTATTTTGGTTTTCCTTGAAATTGCACCACTGAGTATAAAGGGCCTGAAAGGGCCAAACTTCTGATGAGGAAATAGGAAAAGCAACAAGCCTCTGTGATGCTGATATTGCTGCCTGTGGCCAAAGTGATTCACAAAAATTTTGTCTCTAAGTGTAAAGAGGCTTTGATTCAAATTTTTGTGATATGAAAGAAGAAAATGTTGAGCATGCTTAGAATGGGCTTCAAGATGACTGACTAGAGGAATCTGGTACTGATCTCCTTTCTAAAGAAAACCCAAAATAATGAGCAGACAATCACACTTCAAATAATCTAAGAGAAAACACTGCAATTTCACAGAGAAGTGACAGGAAAACATCTATAGCAAGGAAGAGGAGTGAGGCGAGGCAGCCTGTTCAGCCAGGATTGGCTGGGAGGCTGGAGATATTTCCCAATGTGAAGAAGGGGTAAGTGAGAGACCCCAGGTAATCTACATTTCCACTGCAGGCCCTCACAATCCTAGCCATAGTAAAGTCCCTGGACCCTTACAGGTCCTGAAACTAACATAGGGAGGTACTTGGAGACAGTGCAACAGCACTGCTCCAGAGAGGGAACTCACACTGGGTCCCACACACACTCTGATTTCTAAGTAGCCACAGCAAGGTACCATATTGAGACCCCAGTCCACATCAGATTGCATCCTGCCTGGGGTCCCAACAGCCCCTGCATCTCCACATCCCTGGAGCTCTGTTAACATCCTTACACAAGACACTGCTATAGCTGGCTCCTGCCACAAAAACTGAAGCATAAGCCAATGGCAATGGCCTTGCTGCTACCAAACAGCAAAACTGGTGCATATTTTTACATGCCCCAAGAAGAAACTCTCCTACCTATAGATGCTGCCACTGTAGGCTGCTGCAGCTAAGGCCAAAGCAAGAGCAAAGAGGGCATGCTTCTCAGCCCACTGCTGCCATTGAAAGCAGCCCCACCCTCACTAGTAGCAGAGATGCAGTGCAGTTGCCACTGCTCCTACTTTAGCATTCTGCTGGGGTCCTGGGGATTACACCACCACCTGCCATGGTCAGGACATGCATACAACGCTAGGGGGCCTGAAGACAGGTCTACCTGGTCCAGATCCATCTACCCATTGCCCAAGCATGCCATCCAGAGACTTGGGGAATGCCCAGCCCAGTCCACCACTATTGGACTGAAGCACTCCTCCTGAAGACCTGAAGTTGGGCTCACCCAATCTGCTGTTACTGGTACAGCTGACACCCACCCATATTGGCCACCTGTGAGCCTAGGGACAGGCTTTCCCAGCCTGTTATAGCCACTGTAAACACCAGAGTGAACTTTTTAGAAGCCAGAGGGTTGCTCTCTCACTGTGTTGCCATTGTCCATGTCACATCCACTGCTCATGGGTCCAAGAACATGCCCACCTGCCTGGCCCATCACTGTCACTACCAACACCTGAGCAAGCTGCCTGGAGGCCCAAGAATTAGCCCAACTGGACCATCTAACACTGGTGCCAGTGTATGTCACTTTAGAGCCAAAAAGTTGGCCCACTACTGCCACCAATGGGGCATGAGCACAGGCCCATCTGGTGACCTGTCCCCAGCAAAACCTCACCACAGTCTCCACTAACCACAGCACCATAACAAACATCACTGATGTTTGTTCACTAGAAAACCTGAACAGACCAATAATGAGTAAGGAGATTTAATCAGAAAAATCTTCCAACAAAGAAAACTCCAAGACCAGATGGCGTCACTATCAAATTTTACAAAACATTCAGAGAAAATTAACACCAGTTCTCCTCAAACTACTCTAAAAAATGAAGAGAAACAAATTCTCTCTAAGACATTCTGAGGCCAGCATTACCCTGATACCAATACCAGACAAGGACGCAATAAAAAAAGAAAACTATAAGCCAATATCCCTGATAAACATACACACAAAAATTCTCAACAAAATACTAGCAAATTGAAACAGAAAGCACAGCATAAAGATAATACACAATGATCAACTGCAACTTAACCCAGGGATGCAAAGATGGTTCAACATATACAAATCAATAAATGTACTATATAACATTAACAGAATGAAGGACAAAAACTATATGATCATTTCAATAGATACAGAAAAAGCAATGAATAAAATTCAACATCCCTTTATGATAAAAACTCTCAACAAACTAGGCATGGAAGGAACATACCTCAACATAATAAAGGGCATATACTATAAAACCGCAGCTAACATTCCACTTTTTTGGGGAAAAGCTGAAAGCCTTCTCTTTAAGTACTGAATCAAGACAAGGATGCCCACTTTCACCACTCCTATTCAACACAGTACTGGAAGTTTTAGTCAGAGAAATCAAGCAGGAGAAAAAAAAAACAGCCAAAGATATCCAAATTGGAAAATAGAAAGTTAAATGTTTCTTTTCGCAGATGACATGATCTTATATGTAGAAAAACCTAAAGATTCAAAAAAAAAAAAAAAACCCTCAGAAATGATAAATCAACTCAGCAAAGTTGCAGGATACAAAGTCAACATACAGAAATCAGTAACGTTTCTATACTCTAATAATGAACTAGCAGAGAAGAAAGGCAATCTCATGTACAACAGCCACAAAAAATTTAAAATATATAGGAGTAAATTTCACCAAAGAGATTAGACAACTCTACAAAGAAAATTACAAGACGCTCACTAAAGAAATTGAGGAGGCCACAAACAATTGGAAAGACATCTTATGCTCATGGATTGAAAGAATTAATATAGTTAAAACGATGACACTGTCCAAAGCAATCTACATATTTAATGCAATATTTATCAAAATGCCAATGTCATTTTTCACAGAAATAAAATTCTAAAACTTATATGAAACCAAAAATCAGCCTGAATAGCCAGAGCAATCCTGCGTAAAAAGAACAAAGCTGGAGCCATCACATTACCTTACTGCAAAAGATATTACAAGGCTATAGTAATGAAATAGCACAGTATAAAAACAGTAACACAGATTCAATGAAACAGAATATACAACTCAGAAATAAATCTACATATTTCCAGCCAACTGAATTTAAATAAAGGCAGCAAGAACATACACTGGGGAAAGAACATCCTCTTCAATAAGTGGTGTTGGGAAAATTGGATATTTATATGCAGAGGAATGAAACTGTACCCCGTCTCTCACTATATACAAAAATCAACTCAAGATGAATTAAATACGTAAATATAAGACTTGACGCTATAAAACCACTAGATCAGTAGATTGGTGCAGGCAAATATTTTACGCCAAAGACCTCAAAAACATAGACAAGAAAAACAGAATAGACACACAGGACTATATTACACTAAAAAGTATCTGCACAGTAAAGGAAACAATCGACAGAGTGAAGATACAATCTGTCGAGTGGGAGAAAATATTTGCAAACCATTCATTCGACAGGGACTAATATTTAGTATATACAAGGAACTCAAACAACTGAACAATAAAAAACCAATAATCCCATTAAAAGTGGAGAAAGGAAATGAATAGACATTTCTCAAGAGAAGACATACAAACAGCCAAAGGTATTTAAAAATGCTCAACGTTACTAACCATCAGGGAAATGAAAATCAAAACAAGTAGATATCTTACCCCTTTGGAAATGGCTATTATTAAAAAGAGGGAAAAATAACAAATGCTAGTCAGAATGCAGAGAAAAGTGAACTAAAATACAGTGATGTTGGGAATGCAAATTATCCAACTACTGTGATAAACAGTATGAAGATTTCTCAAAAAAACAAAAATAAAGCTAGCATTTAATTCAGCAATCCCACTGCCACTGGATATTTACCAAAAAAGAAAGTAATCAGTGTATCAAAGGAATACCTGCTGTCCCATGTTTATTGCAGCACTGTTCACAATAGCCAAGAAAGAGAGTCAACCTAGGTGTCCATGAATAGATTAATGAATAAAGAAAATGTATGTAAACACAATGGAATACTATTCAGATATTAAAAAAATGAAATTATGTCGTTCATGACAACATGGATGAAACTAGAGGATATTATTATTAAGTAACGTATACCAGGAACAGAAAGCTAACACATATTCTCACTCATATGTAGAAACTTAAAAAAAAGCTTATCTCATAGAAGTGAAAAGTAGAATAGAAGACACTATAGGTTGGGAAGGAAGGGGAAAGGATAAAATACATATGGTTTTGTAAAAGGATACAAAATGACAGCTAAATACGAAGAGTAAGTTCTAGTGTTTTGTAACACTGTAGGATGAATATAGTTTACAATAATACAAGGTTTACGACAGCTAGAAGAAAGAAAGATACAACGCAAAGAAATAAATGTTTCTCAACACAGATAAATAAATGATGTCCTAATTACCCTAATCTGATTACTGCACATTGTATGTACTGAAATACGTACCCCATGAATATGTACAATTATTATTTGTCAATTAACATAAATTTCAAAAAAAATCACTAAAACATAATAGGATTATTTTTCACATTAAATTAAACCAATAAAACTGACTGAAGAAGAATCAACATTTTATAATATTCAACTTTACTATTTAGGAACATGATATGTTTTCCTACAGAGTTTAAGTAACAAACATAAAAGATAGAATAACTAATTTTCTTTATCTGGATTATCCAGATTTCTTATTAACATTATTTATATGTGTCTTACAAGTTTTACAGTTTTATAAATGAAATTTTGGTCATATATTACAAACTTTTTGGGGGGACACAGAAAAGTTATTGATTCCTACATATGCGTTATAGATTTCATTCAGTCCATTCTTGTATTAAATATACTTGGTTTTTGTCTCAAGTTTTTGGAAATATAATCATGATAGTTAGTTGCTAAGTGATGAAATCGTAGAATTGTCCAATATTGGTGATTTATTATTTAATCCACTATTAGCCAATGTTTCTCTCATTTTTCTATCTGACTTGGTGATACTGAAAAATAGTTTTATAAATTTCCTAACTTTAAAACATCCTCTCATCACTAAGATAAACTCAACTTGATCATGGTAGATTGGTCTTTTAATATGCTGTTGTAATTTATTTTCTGGTATTTCATTTGCATACTTTGCTTCTAAATTCTTAAGTGATTTTTGTCTCTTTTTTTCTTGCACTGATTGTCATATTTTGACTTCAAGGTTTTCTAACTTCAGAAAATAAATTGAATAGTCTTTTACCTTTTCCTGTGCTCCAAAGAAAATTACACAAAATTAAAATTGTTTTTTGAAAATATGAAATACATTGTTTTAAAAACTATCAAGGATCTTTGGGGCCAATTTACTGAAATAACTATTTTATACTGATTTTAAGATATATGGTCATGTAGAAGATGGGGTATATGGCCATATATAAATTCAAGAAGGACATTTGGTTTATTATAATATTAAAAATGATTAATTTTAGGTGAAGCCATTTGGGTGGTTTTTTAATTGTTTTTATCTCTCTATGCTATGCTTTCCAAATTACCTGTAATTAACATATTATACTTACAAAAAAATGCTAAAACATATTAATGAAGGATATAAATTCCCACATTACATAATTCAAAAGTGCTGTAGTGGCTTCAAAATATCAGCTTATACCAGTTCTCAATTTCATGTAATATTTAAATATATTTATCTAAAATCAGGGGACTAAATTTATTCTGCAGAACTTGGCACACAGAGTTTCTTTACACAGAGTCAAAAACCAAGAAAAACTTCCCTAAAAGCTTCATTACATAAAAATAATTCATTCTAAACATGATGATTATTGTTATAGTGCCAATATTAGAATAGCCTTATAAAATTCCATCTGTTTCTTCTGTAGATCACGAATCTGAGAAACACAGACTTGCAATACATGAAGATAGAAACTGATGGATCTTTTTAATAGAGAATCTTTAAAGCATAAGACTCAGTAGAAAGCAACTTTTTTTCATAAAATAATTCCTCAGAAAAGAGAAAAGATATCTTAGATGCATGTTCTTAATGTATTTCATTTTACAAATTGTTTTATAATTGCAATCCCCTAATCAAAATCCAAATGTATATGAAGATGTATAAGGTTAAAAAAGCTTAGTTGAGGTGTGAGAGCTTTTCCTACAGTTTTCAAGATTATAAAGTTCCAATAATTAAGACAGTGCAGAGCTAAACACAACAGAATAAAGGGACTAGAAATAGATCCATGATTACATGCATACTCATTACATACAAAGGTATTTCAATAAATGATACTGGGACAATTAGATCTTTATATAGGTAAAATGACATTAGACATCATACAAAACACAAAAGTCAATGAGTATATGTAGACCTAAATGGAAGAGGCAAACAACAAGACTTTTAGAAGATAATATAGAATATCCTTAACTAGGAGATAAAAAGCTATCATAGATAAGACAACAATGTTCTGTGTATTAAGGAAAATGATAAATCCAACTATACTAAATTAGAGAAGATACCACAAAGAGATACAAGCCAAAGTATGAGAGATAATACTTATAATATATATGATTAATTAAAAACTTACGTAAAGAACATTTGCAAATCAGTATTTTAAACAGCACAATAGAAATGCGAACAAAATTTTATTTTTTGCCTTCTAAAAATTTTCTTGGCTAGACAGAATAATTTTTTTAAAAAATTTTCTTCCCGAGTTTTATATTAGGTTCAGGAGTACATGTGTAGGTTTGTTATACAGGTAAATTGCATGTCACAGGGGTTTGGTGTACAGGTTATTTCATCACTCAGGTAATAAGTACAGTACCCAAAAGGTAGTTTTTTAAATCCTTACCCTCCTCCCACTTTCCATCCTCAGTCAGGACCCAGTATCTATTGTTCCCTTCTCTGCGTCCATGTGTACTCATGTTTAGCTCCCACTTATAAGTGAGAACATGAAGTTATTTGGTTTTCTGTTCTTGTATTAATTTGCTTAGAACAGTGGCCTCAAGCTCCACCCAATTTGCTGCAAAATATATAATTTTGCTCTTTTTATGGCTGCATAATATTCCATAAAGTATATATACTACATTTTCTTTAGTCCACCATTGATGAGCATCTAGGTTGATTCCATGTCTTTGCTATTGTGAACAGTGCTGCAACAAACATATGCCTGCATGTGTCTTTATGGTAGAATGATTTATATTCTGTGGGATATATACCCAGTCATGGGTCAAATGGTTGTTCTAAGTTCTTTGAGAAATCTCCAAACTGCTTTTTACAGTAGCTGAACTAATTTACTTTCCCACCAGCAGTGTATAAGCATTCCCTTTTCTGCGTGATCTTGCCAGTGTCTGCTGTGTTTGAATTTTTAATAATTGTTATTCTGACTAGTATAAGATGGTAGCTCATTGTGGTTTTGATTTGCATGTTTCTAATGATTCCTAATGTTGAACATTTTTTCATATGCTTATTGGCCATGTGTGTGTCTTCTTTTAAGAAGTGTCTGTTTATGTCCTTCGATCTTTTAAAAATAGGGTTGTTTTTTGCCTGTTAATTTGTTGGAGCTCCCTATAAATTCTGGACATTAGGCATTTGTCAGATGCATACTTTGTATTTTCTCCCATTCTGCAGGTTGTTGGTTAACTTTTTTGATAGTTTCTTTTGGTCTTCTGAAGCTGTTTAGTTAAATTAAGTCCCACTTGTCAATTTTTGTTTTTGTTGCAATTGCATTTAGAATTTTCATAATAAAATATTTGCAAGATCCTATGCCCAGAATGGTATTTATTAGGTTTTCTTCTAGAGTTTTTATAGTTTTCTATTTTAAATTTCAATTTTTAGTCTATCTTGACTTGATTTTTGTCTATAATGAAAGGAACGGGTCCAGTTTCAAACTTCTGCACATGGCTAGCCTGTTATCCTGGTACCACTTATTGAATAAGGAGTTCTTTCTCCATTGCTTTTTGGTGATTTTGTCAAAGATCAGATGTTTTTAGGTGTGTGGCTTTATTTCTGGGGTCTCTGTTTTGTCCCGTTGATCTGTGTGTCTGTTTTGTACCAGTACCATGCTGTTTTGGTTTCTGTAGCTTTGCAGTATAGTTTAAAGTCAGGTAATGTGAGGCCTTCATTCTTTTTGCTTAGGATTGCTTTGGCTTTTCAAGGTCTTTTTGGTTCCGTATAAATTTTAGAATTTTTTTTCTAATTCTGTAAAAAATGCCATTGGTTTATAGGAATAGCATTGAGTCTGTAATGGGTCTGGGTAGCTATATATGTTATATTCATAAGTGTACATAAAAATATATAATATATATACTGCAAAAAATTATCTGGAATTTACTTCTTCATATATTGTAAAGGATGGCCTATTCTTTTTAAATCAGTAAATATTTTTGAGTTTTCCATGTACGTTTTTGTATACATGTAGCCTTTCTTTTGTTGATCGTACTAGATGAGGTATAATGAAACATTTATAAGTATGGTGTTTGAAGCTGTTTTAGCCCTGTCTCTTGTTAGGTATATGAATGGGAGCAAGTAACCTATATTAATTTTCTGTATTCTACTTCATCAGCCTTAGCTCCCATAATACTTTGTTCTACTTAAAATATTTTAAATTGAACATCTATATAATTCCTCTGTTTTGCTAATAATTAATGTATTTAATAGTGTGATTTTTCATAGATTTTTGCTTTTACTAGAACTGCAGATTTTGTTGTGTACTATTATCCTTCCCCTAATGCCAAGAATTGCCCTTTTGATTTCTTTTAGAACAAACAGTTATATAGGATTGTGATTCAAAATATACAATTGAAAATTTCTACATTTCATAAATATTTATTGCATAAACCTCAGTATTTAAAACCTGCTTTGAGAAATTACTGAGGGTTTCTCCCTTCTGTGATACATGATCAATTTTTATAAGTGATTCATGGGCATTAGAAAAGAAGCTATTTTCCTAATCTTTTTGTGATTTATAATATTTAATGCAGTTTATTCACTAGATTTATATGTATCATCCACATCTTCCCTCGCTATTTTATTATAATTTATCCTTCAAAGTGTTAGAAATGCATATTAAATATTCTGATTACTACTGTTGAAAATAAACATGTTATTATTTATACTGTTCTTGCCATTATAACCTATAGACACTTTATAGCCAAAAGAACATTTTTTTTCTAGTTATGAAAATTCTCTAGTCTGAAGAGAGAGAGCAGAAATGTTTACCTATACTGGAAAAATTGCCAGCATGAGTGCTAGGCGGTGAGTTTCAAACGCTCCTATGTCTAAATAGAATAGTCGTAGTTAACATATGCAACTTGGTAAAATTAAGTGTGATGAGGTTGTGTGTTATTTGGACAGTTTTCATTTGAAAATTTAAACTAGTTTAAGTAAAACAAAAAAAAATTGATCTAAGGAAATAATCTGCAGAAAAAGATGAGATCGATAGCTCTGGTATAAATAGTTCCAGCATCCAAAAGCTGTCAGCAGTTTCTCTCTTGCTATTTATCTGTGCTTCCTCTGTGTTCTCTCAGATGGAACCACCTCAGGAGTAAGGAATAACACTGCTTATATATTTTCAAATACCATTGCTTATATAGTTTCTGCTTATATATTTTCTCACAACCAGAATTAGCAGTTGGGGAAATTCTCCTCCATTCACTTCAACCAGAAAAATTTCAGTGAAATGTTTTGATTGATTTGTTAGCATTTGAACCCATCAAAAAAAGCAAGGGTAGTATGACGAAGTCATTACCATGCATGCTCAGATCTCAGGCACAGGTCTGCCTCTATAGCTCAAGAGATGGGGTGCTGTCATTGGCCACACTCATGGGGTCAGAGTGAGAAAGGAGTTGCTCATTGAGGTAAGAATAGGGTATGACCCTAGAAGAAGATGGTAAAATGGTGCAAGGAAGAAAAAAAGTATCGTCTCTCCAGAAGGAAAGGGAAAGGGGAAGAAGCATTATGGATAATTTAATTCAGATGTGGGAAGAGGATGTGGAAGGAGAAGAAGCGAACATTTAAAACAGTCTGATGATGGAGAAGCAGACCTACAGAACTGTGGAACTGTGAATGTTAGGACTTCATTCTTGAGGGGTCAGAGGAAGCAGAATGCCTCACTCTTTCCCTTAAGTCGTGTATTACAAGGTTCTGAACTACAGTAAAAGTGCCATCTAAACCCTGGGCTTTCAAATGCTGTCTCAGACCAAAATATTATAATTTTTCTATGTCTTACCCCGACAGTAGGACAATAAGAAAAATAAACTTTTTAAAACTTTTAATCTTTGGCCCTTTAAAAATTTAATTATTAAAATTACAAACCACACAAGGCTGTACTTCCATGAAAGGCATGAGTCCATGAAATAAAATTATACATTTAGAAGGTGTTCTGTCTGACCCTGACAGATACTAATTAAAGATATAATTGTCTAGATTTTTGAAAAAGACTATGTCTTTCATTCAACAGGCTGGTTCAAAGTTCCTAAACAGAATTCTACAATGATGAAAAATACCTTTGTTTTCTCTCTCAAATGAAGACTCCTTATAAACAATTAGAACCATGTTCATTTTAGTTAAACTTGAAATTTTACAAAGGTCCAATTATGCATTTCAATAAGATGTAACTGAATTAGAGAACTATCATGTTGAAATTAAATTAGAGCAGTGTTTCTTAAATTATGATTTTCATTCTTCAGGCAATCATGATGATATACAAAGGCATAGGTCAAGCCATAGTACAACTATGAGATATCTTATTGAAGCATCAGTTATGTTCAGAAATACAGTGGACGTGAGTGGGGATGTAGGCAGCAATGGAAATTAATTAATTCATCTAACTAGTAATATAAAATATTGTTACATTAAATATATTTCTAGTTGTGAATATAAGACAAAACTTGGATAAAACTGATTTCAGTTTCTATATACTCAAAAAATGGAAAATGGTATGGTGAGATGTAAATGTCCTTTCTACCTCTTTACCTTAGTGTCCTAGTATTTCTCCCTAGCGCTATATTATCAAAATTTTAAAATTTGTTAGATTTCTGTTATCTTCCTTATACATGTAAATATATATTAAATGAATCAACTAATTCATTTAGGATGAAAAGGCTTAGAAACCACAGTGAGAGAGTTTGAATATCCATTTCACTCACCTCTTCTCAAGCCCCCAAGTTGTGCGCCGAAATTGTTGCAGGACTTTTCCTTAGTTCGGCTAAAGACGGGTTCTTTGTCCCACCGCCACAAAAATTCAGGCTCACAAACAATTTGAAGGGTGAATAAGACGGAGTTTTATCGGGTGCAAAGGAAGAAAAGGAGGAAACAGGGACTCTCACTAGGCCAGAGCTCCTGCTAGAGCGCTTTTCCTGGCGGTTTGAATCCCAGGTTCCACACAGGAAGAGGAGGAGTCAGGCTCCTCCCCGCTGTCAAGGGCAGGAACTTTTCAAAAGCTGCACCGCACTGCGCCGGCCGGCTGGAGTTTTTCCCAGGACTCCCTCCTACCTGGCTGTCTCATACTCACAAATTAAATGCCTTATCCATCTTAACTAAACACTTACTATGCACTGTGGCTGTAATTTTCAGTTTGAGGTGTGACAGCAAAACGAGCACAAATTTCTTGCTTTTTCACAATTTTATAGAAAGTTCATTCTCGTTTTAGATCTTAGAAACCTCAGCAAACGATTTTTTTTTCTTTGCGTACTAAATAAAGAACTTTCACCTTTTTACTCAAAGGCAGACCTTAAGAGCTTCTCTTTGGCATATCTGAATTGCCATAATGACTACTGTTGTGCTTCAGGGCCATTATTAAATAAAATAAGAGTTACTTGAACACAAGCAATGAGATACCATCACTGATGATCTTGTATCCAAGATGGCTACTTAGTGACCAAAGTGCAGGCAGTGTACACAGCATGAATATGCTGAACAGGGGGATGATTCATATCTTCGGTGGGACAGAGAGGGACAGGATGAGATTTCATTAGGCTACTCAGAACGATGCACAATCTAAAATTGTGAATTGTTTATTTTGGAATTTTCCTTTCACATTTTCGGACTGTGACTGACCAGGGGTAACTGAAATCACAAAAAATGAAACTACAGCTATGCAAGAACTACTGTATTTTACACTGATAGTCCCCAACTTAAGATGGTTTGACTTATAATTTTTTACCTTTACAGTGATGAGAAAGTGATACATATTCAGTAGAAACTGTACTTTGAGGACCCATAAACCATTTTGTTTTTCAGCACGGTATTCAATAAATTACATGAGATATTTAAGACTTAATTACAAAATGGCATTGTGTTACATGATTTTGCTGATGTAAGTATTCAAGCACTTTTTATGTTGGCTAGGCAGAGCTATAATGTTTGATAGGGAATTGTATTAAATGCATTTTCAACCTAACTATATATTCAACTTATGATGGAGATGTAACCTCATTGTAAGTAGAGGAGCATCTGTATACTGTTTCTATATTCTGATTTTGTCATATCACCTAATAAAAATTTTATATCTAATATTGTTTGAAAAATTATTTTCTAATTATTACCTGATTCCAACATTTGACTATACTAACAGGAAATTCTTTTCTTTTACTTAGACATTTATATTATTTTTAATTTTTACCATTATAAATAATGTTATATAAATATTTAAAAGTATACATTTTTGTGCATACATCTGAATATCTTTTAAGTGTAAAAAATTTAATGTGGGATTACTGGTTCAAAATAATAGGAAAATTTAATGCTGTTTATACATTTCACCAATTTATTTTTCTAGATGGTTTCACCAATATCCATTTCCACTAGAAGCCCTATGCCAAATTTCTAAAAAATGATTTTTAAATTTTTGCCAATTTCATACATGAATACTAATATTTTATGTTAATATTATTTTCTTTAATTTTAAATATGATTATGTGTTAATGATTCTTTATCATGATTTCTGATTTTCTATATTTAGTAATGTTTTAACTATATATTATTTTATTAAAATATATGTAATATATATATTTTTTATATATATTTTCCTTTTGCTTGATGCCATCATTTTTTTACTGTATGCATTAGAATTCTATCTTATTAAGTGATCAAACAGTATAACATGTTTTCTTTTACCTTTTTATGGCTTATGTCCATTTAATTAGTTGATTCATGTAATACATATTTACACGTCTGAGGTAAGATAATAATTTAACTTCATTTTCTTCTGAACATTAAAAAATGTATGCAGTTTTTCATTAGTTTGCAATATTTTCTTACAGCTGTACTAAAATTTGTTCCACGTGTTTTGTTCTGACAATTGATCTGAGTTTGCACTGTTATCACACTTTTTATGTGTATTACTTTTGATTATTTGAATAGTACTGGCTGTTTTCAAAATATTTATAAAATAAAACACAGTATAAAAAGAGAAAAATAAAACCCATGAGTGATTTCACCATCACTGATAACATTTCTGCCTTATTTTGTTCAGTCACAGTTTTGTGCACACAAACAAAAACACAAGTGCTCTGAAGTGATATGGAAGAATTGTTTCTATTTTGCTCTCTGAATGATTGATTTCATTTTCACCTGGATGTACTCTTCTCTGCTTCAAGTAAATTCTTTAATTCGTTATTAAACTTTGAGTTTCCTTGTAATCCAGTTTTATCTCATCTTTCTGCTATTCTTTCATTGAATGCTGTTTTCAAACTTCCTAACAAATATCTGTGAGTATGCTTGAAGATCTCCTTTTGTTCTATAGCGAAGTCTTTCCTGATGTACATGTACATTATTCTAAAGTGTTAGAGAAAAAATCTCTCTTTTCTCTAACTCTTTAGAATAATGTACATGTTAACTTTCATTTTTTCTTACTTATCTATTTTTGTCTAATTTATCATTTATCAATCAATACACTTACCTTCTTACATACTCATTCTTATCCTAGTACATGAAGAGATTCAAACAGACCCAATGCCTACTAATAAATAAGCTGGAACTTTATCTTGAGCAGGTACTCTGTTTTTGTGACAAAATTAGAATATTATCATTTTCTTCTCATACCAATAGCTGAAGGGCAAGATAATGAGTACAACTTTCAAGGTAATTTACACTTTCTGACAGGAATGCATTTAGTGTAGCATTGATAGATTTCTATTGAAATTTCTTTGCCTCCTACATTCTGTGATACAACCAACACATTAAATAATTTATAAGAGTGATCACCTCTATGAATTGTTACTAGTGATTTTTTTGAAGACATTTTACCAAAGTGCTTTATCTGCTGGGACTTTACTTCCCAGAATGTAATGTGTCACCCCTCAATTTCCTTCAATTTTATTTTTCTTTCTTGGAAGTTAAAATTTCTAGAGTTTGGTGTTTGGGTTGACACAATCTGAATTATCAAATCAGGAGAAAGGAAGTTAGTGAAAGGCCAAGTGTCTTTTCATCTTTTTAATTCTAAGATTTGGAAGTCTGATTATGGTTGTCAGCTTAGCTCCAAACGTTTTGTGGTTAGCAGATATTTCTCTGGTGTGGCCGGTAGACCAAATATATATTTCTGTTGTCAATATTATTAAGAACTTTCTTCTTTTCAGGGCTCCATTAGAATTTTAGTGACAAATTGCAAAAGGCTGACTTAGGAAGTATTAGTTTAGAAAATTTTAAACCAGAATCCCCAGAGCATTTATATTTGCCATAAAATGCTCAAGATCCTAATTTATGGAAATCTGGGAATTATGCTTTATTATGTACAACATGAGTTTAGAAAGGAGACTCCAGTTATACTACTTCTTAAGACAATGATTTTTTATTTTTACTGTGAACTTTTAGTAAGAATCATAGATGATAGTAACAGTATTTATGTTGGCTAACTAATTAATTTTAAGCAATTTCTACATTCATTTATACTGCCTAAGATTGTAAAATGCAACATATAATGTTGATAGCATTCTAGTTTCTCCAAGGTGTAAAAAATATAACTACTTTTATAAAATAACATTATTAAAATAATTTTACACTTATAATTCAAAGGCCAATAATATATGTGGCAATTTTCAGACCATTTTCAAAAAATTATTTACATAAATACATAATTTTATTTCTTAGTTATTGACTGTCAGAAGAGGTGGAGAACATTTAATGCTCTTTTAGAAAGAGGCTCCAACTCTTCTCATTACACTGTAGCAAGTTTTCTTCTAAGAAGTTCAAATTTGAAAACATTCACTATATTTTATCCATGAGAATAAACTTCTTTTCCTGAAAGAGAGTCTACTTAATTTCTAAGAAAATGCAATTATCCTTAAGAAGATAAAACTCTAAGATTAGTTAAAGGGTTTTGAAAAAGCATTTCAAAGGGTGTTCCTTTGTCCTTTTTTGTGGCTTTTTCAGTAAAATCCCTTTCATTTATAACTAAGAGTTCTTATTCTAATGTTCTATTTCAGTAACATCATATTGAAAAATACTAACGTGGTCTAAGCAAAAATGATGATTAGAAGTGGAGACATTGGTGGAACCCATCAAGCTCAACTCCCTTATTTGGGCTGAACCCCAGAGTAGTAAGGTGACTCGCTCAAACCTATACAGCATCTGATTGTCACACTGAGAGCCATAGGCAGCTCACTAGACTTCGAGTCTGCTGAAAATTGTATTGTGTCCCTATGAAACAATGAAATGTTGGTTAGCCTATTTACACTCAATAGAATAGATCGATGAAATTGATACTTGATGGGATACATTTGCTTCCAGACATACCTATTCGGCCTGCTTCAGGTCTGGGTGACTATTCTCCATTATTTAACTGATGATTTCCTTAATTTGTCCCTCCCAAATATCATTTGTACTTAATAGGTACAAAATGATTGCACCTACATAACCCTAGGAAAGTCCTGGTAAAAATATATTAAGGTAGCACAAGGTAATAAAATGATGACAAAGACATGATGAGTAAATCTCATTGAACCTCAATGTATTTAGGCATAGAGATTCTAAACTATCATGCCATTTTAATTCCCGAGGCCTTTCTTAATGATTTTGTGACCTTGGGAATCCACCTAACCACTCTGTCCTTCATTTTTTTCAACATCAAAATTAACTTTGGAAAATATTACTGCGTCCTAAGCCTTAAAACAGCTTGAAGCATCAATATTAAGGAAATTTCAGTTTCATCTATCCAGAAAAGAATACCAGGAATTCTATGAGGAACCTAATATATTATGCAAATTATCACAAGCATGAGACCATCTGGCCTTGTAATAGGTAGTAAGTAAAAGGTGCATCCTGCAAAAGATGTGTAAATCTCAGTGTAGACACATGCAGGGTAGAAAAGAAAACTTTCTAGATGTAAGTACAATTGTCTATGCCTAATACAGCAAAAACACCGATTGATCTGGAATTGAACAGAACCCAAAGGAATGGAAATATAAAGAATTCCTTCATCTAATTTGAGTAGATAGCCCAGGAAACTAGCAAATGGCCTTCTTAGAAGAAGTACAATAGAGTAAGGATAGGCACACAAAACCCACTTTTCTTACATCTATAATCTTGCAGCAAAACAAGCTTAAACAGAGGATCTCTCAACTGATTGTGATGACCTCAATAAAGTCACCCATTGGAGAAAACTGCATCTAAGAGTCCCGAGTTCTTAACTCATCATGGTGGCTTAGGAGATGAGGCTGCCCTTCAGTGCCAGCCTGATGTAAAAATTAGTAAAACAGCTTACTGCATTGGGCATATTCTATAGTCAACTTAAATTGCCAAGAAACAAAGGTAATTTTTCTGATGTTACTCTCAGCAAAATCAGTTTAAATTTATTTAGGTACTTAGATTCTTGTGAATCTGTCAACCAAAAAAATAATAGACTTTTTTACACTCTGGAATATACAAGGGTTATGGGATTAACATTAAATACTCAGGACATAACTCAAGTTTCTTACACAAAACAGTTACAGGGATTAAAAAGTCAAAATACATGAAACAATAGCCACTGCTTGGCCTCTGTTCCGATGTCTGCCAGGTAACTAACACAGAGGACTGTATGTCAATTTGCTAAGTTTTAATATTGCTGGTACCAGTAATGTTAAGAAGCAGTAGATGAGATGCAATTTGTCCAAATATAATTTTTTTCTTAATGTTGAGAATTGATCATGTCAGATTCACTCGGTATTTAAAAGTGATATGCTACATGTTCCTAAATCATTGTTAAAAAGGTAACCCATGAACCATTCTCAGACTAATTCATAAAGTTTCTGGGTCAGATGGCAGGTATAATTCTTGTCTCATTTTTTCTTCCTCTTTGAGGTGCCTGCTGGAAAATCCCCCACCTGTGGCAAATGAAATACTGGAAATACAGAGTTGCTGTTCGTTAATGATCTTTTGCTATGTTTAGGCATTACTTAGTTACTAGTTGTGCTGAAATGTCACAGCATATTCAGAAGATCATGGTCTGATACTGGTTTTATTTCCATGTTTTTATTTCATGCCAGTAATAGAACAAAAATTATGACATGAAATAGATTTTCAAGGGGTGCAATTGTGGAGTGAGGGATACATTCCTTTAATACAAGAAAAAGCTTTCACTCATGAATTCCTAGGATAAGTTTAATGGACTTTTTTCCTGATGAAAAATCTCATATATTTACTTTGTATTCTGAAAGAAGCTGACTTCCTGCCCCTATTTGCTTCCCCCAAACCAAACAAGATATTTTTTGTCAGAAATTATATTTGAGGATGAAAGCACTTACAATTTGTATTGAATATTCAAGTAGACTGAACTCTTCTTATATAAGAAATGTAAAACTGTAGCATGTAAAATATAAATGTATAATACAAAATTAATTCCAGGTTTGAACAGTTTCATGTGTATATATATCTTCTCTTCTCAGGTGTACAAGTTTTATAATATCAGGAGTAATAATTTCTACTTCCTTGACTTCCCCTTCTGTTGCTCATCCATGCAGCTACGTAGATATTGTAATAATTAACAGATGGTTTTTTGATCATGTATTAGGAATTCAGAGCTGGATTTTGTAATCCTGTTACTCTCTCCTACCTAAGAGTTTTCTGTAATTCTCAGTGCTAGACTGTCTGGTAAAGCTGTTATAGAAAAAGTAAGTGTTAGTCATATGTATGACAGCTACTTGTATATTTCTTCTGAACAAGGTATTTTAGTTTATTTATTGATTAATAATTATTCTAAAAGTGTGTTTTTGTTTCCTTTTTTCAGTGAGTTTTCTTGGATTTTCTTGGTAATCACATCAACTGCAAATAAATGTATCATCTAATTTTTCCCAAATGTATGCCTTTTTTATTTTTTTCTGATTTTTTGTTTAGACTAGTATTATTAGAAAAATATTTATTAATGATTTAGTTATGAGTAACTTTGTGTTTATATTTGGGTTTGGTTTTATTTTTCATTTTTCAAAATTTAATTAAAATGCTTCAAGAATTTCTTCATTAAGCATGATGATCCAGTTCAGAATGGACGCGTTTTAACATGTCAAGAAACAACTTTTTCATTTCTGTTATACACAGCATGGGAATTAAATTTTATAAAATTATTTTGACATTGACTTAGATAACATAATTTTCTATGACTCATTTTAAAATAGTTACTTTTTTGGTACATGGTGTACTTTTGATTATATATATTTGCTTAGTTTGAGGGTGATTTATTTTGAATAGATGAAATTATTACATATTTTTTCTTTAATTTAGTTTTCTTTGCAGGCTTTAACATGCCTATTAGGAAAGATGTAAGAGTAATAGACATGCTGAAATATATAAGAACGAGGAAAATATTTCTTGCGCTTGCACACGTGAAGGAAAATTTTGAACAAGTATTCCACGTCAAAACTCTTTACATGTTGCTCTATTGTCTTATGGTATTTTAGATTTGTTTTTGAGGGTGACAAGAGAAGCTTTCTTTCACAGGTTATATACAACTTTTTCTGGGTGGATATTTGTAAAATTTTTCTTAATTCATATGATTAAATAATTCTGCTAATATGATTAAATAATTCTGGTAATTCATATGATTAAATAATTCTAGTTATTCTCCTTTTATTATTTTCTGAAAGTGTTCAGCATGGCTTTTGAGTTTAGAATTCAAGTCTTCTTCTGCCAGCACCCTCACTTGTTCTGCTAATTCAGTCTGCTATTATCTTGGAATATTTTTATCTTTCATTTTTTTCTGATTTTATGTTTAGAAAAACAAAGCCTCCATAAAATAGGGCTTCAATTTCTGGCCTTCAGACCTAATGGGTTAATTTTGGTTATTATTGCCTGTTTTTGATTTTTCTTTGCATTCTCGGAATATATATCATATTGCTGATTTCATTTTCTGCAACTTTGTTTCTGTGGTTAGACTGTCCAGTCACAATGGTGAAAATCTTGGTGACTTGACAAAGAGTCACTTTTCATATCACTAAAAATATCTTTTGTGAGGAAAATTAATCCACAATGTTGTCTGGTTTGGCAGCATTTACTCCTCAGTTTTTTGACATAACCATCATAAAATGCTTTCATCATAGTGAACTAGATAATTTTTCTCATTTTAATATCCCTTTGTTCATTCCAGTCATCATAGGGAACAGGTTGAGAGTCACAGTCTTGTTCTCACAATGTCATCTTTTATGTAAATTAACATATAGTGTGTATTTTAATAATAAATGAAAAGCTCAATAAACAATACATTTCTCAGTGGGTTTTATAATTAGAATAAAAATTCAGAGAAGATTTTTCTTATATATTTTTCCAGAATCTCACATATGCAGGACTTTTTGGTGAAATATTCACATATAAATATTAAACATTTGCTTATGGAAACGGAATTTATAGGACAAACCACTCTTTTTATATTTAGAAAAAAGGATGTATCTTCTAAGAGTGCATCAAAACTCTTAATTTTTTATTACATTTTAAAATAGCATGGGTGTCAGCAAAGCAGAACAACGCTACCTTAATTTCTTAAACATTTTTAAAGGAAAAAATAGTAGACTTGAAGTCCATTTTATAATTATTTTCTATGTATGTTCACTCCAACATCAAAAATGCTATAATCTGTCAATGGACTTTAATTAAGTGTCTGTAAAGAAAAAGAAATTCATTAAGTATGTTCTATTCTCATGCAGAGTCAATGAAACTAGCTTCCAGGCCATGTTTTTCTCTTACTCCTATTCATTTTCTCATTGTTCTTCCAAAGAGATTCTTACCCCTTGTCTCAAAAGAAAAACAAAGCGAGTTTTTCTTTTTAGAAGTGTCTTTCTTTTGAATGCAAATATTATTTAATGTTTACATGTTAATGTGCAAAAGGAGTTAGGCATTATCATCCTTAAATCTTACAGTAATATTTTAAAAATAGAATTACTTCATGCAGAGGATGCTTAGGGTTCAGAGTTGATTTTGAGTACACTACAGTAAACTACCAGTTATTGTGGGCCCTCTAGTCTCAACACATTCTTTGCTGTAGGATTTGCCATCTGTGGTGAGGCCTGAAAAGTAAGTGAACTACATCAGCAGCTGATTTGGCAAGAGTCTGCAAACATGTATTCTGGTCACTTTCCACCGCTAAGGGGTGGTACTGTTGCTGAGTAAGAAGCCCTAGGTTTGCTACACTCAAACTGAAAAAGGCAATTTATCTCTCAGGAAAAGATGCAAGGTGCATGTTATCTGAGTGAATTTTCAGGAAAGTCTGTGTACTCTAAAGCAAAAGTACATAAAAACTCTTGGCTAAGGTAATGATTCGTTACAGGGGGAAAAAACTATCAAGAAACCAAATCAAGATTAAAAAAACTAAATTTTGGAAATTAAAAAAATAACCCTTTACATAAGAAGTCAGGTAGAAATAGCAATCTTCTGTGGAATCATGTAATGAGCATACAGCATTCACTTCACATAATTAATGAATTCTATCATTTACCACTTAGCCAGATTCACACTGAGATTTCTGGCAAACCACGAGTTCCTTTATACAGCAAACACTCAATGATCACATTGCAAACAAGGATTATTCAACTTGATATTTTACAAAAATCAATTCTCTCCACACTGAAAAAAATTATTATAGTAGATAGAATTACTCTGAATGGAGAAGCTCCAGAGTGTGATATGGCAATTTCAATTTTTGTAGTCCATTCAGCTTGGTGAAATGAAAAGAGAATTTGCTTATCTTACAAATATTTATAAGTGTCCCCTTCCTCCTCACTCTCCACCCTGTGTTTGCTGGACCACTTGTTAGAACACCTAGTTTCAAATCAGAGTTACACTATCTGATGTATGACTTTTACCAGGTTACTCCTCTCCTTCTTATATGTAAAAGAGGGGCATTCAAATTGGGCAGAAGTTAAAAAATAAAATGTCTGGTAGAAATGGTCCTTTTCAACTTTTTTCATGCTCATAGGAGAAAATTCTGTTCAAATATTACAATATATGCTTACCCCAGATGAGGCATCTTAGAATCTTTCATGCTTGAACAACTTCTATCGATAGTCTGGAGGGTGGAAGCAAGATTGACTTCTTGGCAGGCCTCCATATTAGGTAACAATTTACATCACATCTCAAGACCAGGGAAACAACCAAACGAAAACAAAAGTTTGCACCTCAACAACGCAAGCCAAAATAACAGAGTCATTATGTTTAATTCTAGTCTCAAAATTAGGGAAAGCTCAGATGTTCTCCGTAAGTGTCTTACTTCCTAATGCAAACACCTTCACCCTTGACCTTTATGATGCTGACCTTTATAATGCTGATACCATGTCAGGATCTTCTTGAATATGAAAATAATAGGAGAATATTGTTCTTTTTCTACCATAAACAGACTAACTGTAAATTTGACAACCTGGTAATTTTGCAGGTTTTTTTCCTTTAAACATACTTTCTGTTTTTATTTGATAAACCCATTTTTCAAAAATCTGGCTCGCTTGCAAACCATCTTTTTGAGTAAATGTTTTTCCTAAATATTTTTGCCTCTGCTTCTTCCTTCCATAGAAGTTAAAATGTGAGATAAAATATACCTGTTATATTTGAACTAGAAGGGTTGTGAAGAGCATTTTTTGTTCAAATCATCCAGGATTAAGGCTTTTCATGTAGCAGGAAAGTAAACGACCCAAGTTTCCTCCATTAGTTTTCAGTTCATCTATCTTATTGTTAATGGGCACAAGGGCAAAGGGTCAAGGGTAGACAGCGGTTTATTGCCATAATTTTAATATTTGGGTTTCATAAATTGTATAGTTTCATAGAATCAATACTTATAACAGCCACTGGTTCTTCAAAGTTTGAATACAAGGAAGACAGTCACAGCTGCTGCTATAGAAACAATGTATTCCATATTCAGAATCAATATACTTTATATTCAGAAACAATAGACTCTAATACATTCATAAAAACTGAAAATTATCCGTTAATTTTTCCTTCCTTTTATTATTTTAAACAAATGACAGAAAAAAATTATTTATTGCTATAGAGTGGAACACCACCTCTTCCTCAAGGCTCAAACTCAAATGAAATATCATGTTCATGAAAGCTTACTTTAATCCCTTAATCTTTAACTGCACATTCATATGATACTTTCTATATATAGCTATTTTCTTGTTGAAATGAGAGTAAAATATTTACATTTTTGTTTGCTTTGGATGTTCAAAAGGGATGTTGGTCCCTGGAATAACAGGGAAACTAATGAGGAGCCCTAGGGCCTGAGTCCTCTTAGAAGTTGAGGGGCAGTTTCGTCTCATGATTTTTAGCCTTTTAGAGTCAACTTGATGAAAAAATGCAGATGAACCAGCTTCAAATTGGAAAAGAAAAACTCAGCATCTCAAGGTATGGATGTATTTAATTCTTTTACACATCTTAGGGAATAAGAGGAAATGGGGACACTAAGCAAGAATGGCTGGAATTTAATGGAGTTTCTCACATTAAAGCTAGAAGGTAGGAAAGAGGACTATTCTAGAAGAGAGGAACCAGCAGTGATGTGTTGCCTGTGCTTTATGTCCTAAATATCTGAGGTGAGAGTGAGAGGGCCTGAACAGAAAGCATTTTTTCCTAGTTGCTATAAAAATAAAATAGTCTGGGCAACAAGAGCTGGAGAACATCTGGGCCTCACAATTCAATTATTACTCTCTATTAAACCCTAAGGGAAAAAGACCCAGAAACTTCTTTAATAAGAACATGGAAAATGATTTCTTGCATGGGTCAAAAGACAGAACATTTGATAAAAACATAATTCTTTATACAAGTCAGATTTAAAATTCAGTCTTAGGATAAAAGGAAAAGTAATGTCCCATAAAGTCTGGCTGAAGAAATGGAATTACTGGGCACCAACTCCAGCATATGGAAGCCTTTTTTTCTTTTTTCCAAAATCAAAGTCCTAGCTTCCTCCTCAAGGAGCATCTCATAACAAAAGCATCCAGAGTTTGGGCTTCTTTGGAGGAGTTTTACAGGGAGTTTAACAAAATGCAGGGTGGAATGAGGTGGGTAAAGCAGAGATAAGTGAAGCCCAAGGGATTGACGGCCTCAGTGCTAGGTGTACAGACAGGGTAAGTGCATTCCAGAGCTGAAAGCACCTTACGCCAGTGGTACATATTGATGGGACTCAATGTTGCCTATTGCTTTTGTTCATTTTAGTCTTAGACCTGAGGATTGTAGAAATTAAATCAAATGCACATTTAATTCATTCTTCAGGGTTTGACACCAACACTCATTTTCCAAAGCCACAAATTAAAAGATTTGTGATGCAAGCTTGTCAATGATACTTTGGGCTTTTAAAATGTCTGAGTGAGTAAATTCTATTGGTTGGGTATCCAGATGGAAAGCTGCTCAACACCTCCTCTATGTTACCAGTGGAATAAGAGTCAGATACTATGTGGATATGGAGATTTCTTTTGATGGGGGCTGGGAGGTGAGGAGAGGGGTTGACATTGTGCAGGAGTCAGTAACAGAATTTGTAGGTTGAGGCTGAGATTGTGCCTGGCACATATGAGCTTAATCACATTTTTGAAACAGACAATGCTTAAATCTGGCCTCTTCTACTTTTCTCTAACAATAAAGCCTTTCTTAAACTGGCCTGTCCTTTATTATCCTTTTACTCCTAATCCAGTGTATCATTTTGCCATGTCTCTAACTAAAAATGAATAAGGTATTAGATAATGGTTTAAGCTGCAAGCCTTCTCAGAATGTCAGTAAGGCATGCTTGGAGATCTCGCTTTAAATATTTACATAATGAAAGAAGTGAATGTTGATAGTCAAATGACTGCTAATAACAATTGATGCATTTGGCCAGTGGCTGCTAGGACTTGTGACTGATGAGGGGAGGGGCTCAGGTGTTATTATTTATCCCTGTCTATAAAATCTGCCCTAATTTCCTTGAGTGACTTACTTTTCATGTGAATATATAATCAGGTTATGTGTATGTTCTTTTCATGTTGTGCCAATGGAGAACTCCTGAAGAAGAGAGGAACCAGTAGTGGTTTTGTTTAAGCAGCTTTGCATATGTGATGGGAGAAATATATATATATATATACAAAAAAAAAATTCTGAATGGTTTACACTTAACCTGAAACTCTCTGAAAAAATTTAGAAGGGAAAAATCATTGCACAATTGATGAACTTTTTGAGGTCATCAGGCTTTCTGATTAGGTGTGAGTATCCATGGAACTCCTGAGTCCCTGGTATCTAGAAGATGAAGCCAGTAGCTCAGCCCTCTCAAAGAAGCCAGATACTTGGGGCTCTTGCCCAGCTATGGGCATGATGAGGTGGAAGATGTGCAGAGTTGCCATGTAACTATCCACAGTTCACACTGGAAGACCTGAAAGTGAAAGGGAGTGCTATTCGTAAGTACACTAGGATAGCAGGAGTAAATAAATCAAGACTTTCCTAGATAAACTGAGACGTATGATCTCCTTAGCATTGCACTCTGTCCAGCTGGGTAGCTTGATTTTTAAATACTGCCTGGACCTCTTGGCATCAGCAAAGAACAGGTTAGACTGCCCAGCAGAGCACTCTGTAGAAAATGGCCCATGCTACTACCTACAGTCTGGCAGCATCACTGGCCCCTCTGCTACAATATGTTCTGATCTTGCAATAAAATAGGTAAGAAGACTTATTGAGTACATTAAAAAAGATGAGTTGTCTGGGTAGTGAACAGAAGTAGACCCAGGTCTCGAGTCTTTAGGAATTGATGGGTTTTACCATAAGTCTCCTGAAGTCCATCTTACAAAACAAATCATCATTCATGGCCCTCCATCAGCTGCTACCAAGTACCTAGGATAGGAGGTGGGGAACTTGCTTTTGGCAAATGATTTATAGCACCTGCCTTAAGTTTGTGGGTGGGTGCATGCTGCTTTGACAGCTTGGGCAAGTGTCCCAAGGGTTCCCAGTGTGGCCTCTGGAGTCAGACTGCTTGGGTGTTAATCCCAATTTGCCCACTTAGTATCTGTGTGGGCAAGGCACTTAGCTGCCTCATATCTCAGTTGTCACAACTGTGAGATGAAAATAATAACACTAAGAACATTTATAGCCTTGTTTAAAATATTAGAAATTTGTAACAGTGGACAGGTGCAGTGACTCACACCTGTAATCCCAGCACTTTGGGAGGCCGAAGTGGGTGGATCATGAGGTCAAGAGATCAAGACCATCCTGGCCAACATGGTGAAACCCCGTCTCTACTAAAAATACAAAAATTAGCTGGGTGTGGTGGTGCCTGCCTGTAGTCCCAGCTACTTGGGAGACTGAGACAGGAGAATTGCTTGAACCTGGGAGGCAGAGGTTGCAGTGAGTCTGGCGACAGAGCGAGACTCTGTCTCAAAATTAAAAAAAAAAAAAAAGAAAGAAAAAAAAAGAAACTTGTAACCATGATTGGCAAAGAGTGTTAAAAAGAGTCCATGGTACCTATACCCTCAGGTCATGACAATGAGTAGCACTGGAACAGCTGAAGCCCATTAAATAGCTGCCACTTCTAAACACTTGTGTTTTACCATATTCTGGTACAATTTATGTTAACCATTTTTCTGCCCCTTTAACAGCGGCTCCGTAAGGCACGTATTTCCAGCTGGGAGACTAGATAGAGAATTTGCACCCTTAGAAGACTCATGAGGAGTTTGCTAAAGGCAGGGGTAAGTAAGTCCCTTGCCTTGACTAGGCCAAATTCTTTTGGGATAAGCAATGAGACATAAATTTTAGTGCATCGAGAAGTCTAGGAGCCATTCAAGGAATTATTCTGCTGCCTTTTATTCTCTATTTGCAATAGCATCACACAACACTCAGGTATTATCACATTGGTTTTAGCTCACTGCATGTGAAGTGAATTCTTCCAAAAGTGCTAGCAGGTTTTCCTTCCTGTGTTTGTAGGTGAAAACTCAGAGACAAAATTGTCTACCATAGGATAATTCTAAGTAAACCGTTTTCTGACTACTTTTATTACTCCTGAAGACCGAAATAAGTTGAGATTAATAAGTGTTTCTCTTTTTTGAGGCTGACATTGAAAAGTAATCTGGCAGGATTTTGAACTAAGGGTCTCCAAGGAACTTTGCAAACATATATTCCGTTTGCTACAACAACAGGAAATTTATCTTTCTGAAAACAGGTGTATACAAATCTTGGTGTGATTTTCTCGAGAAGAAAAGGTATTACCATTTATTGCTTTCTTGAAAAAAGAAAAAGTTCCTTAAATATATGGTAAGAATTAAGAGGTATTTCAATGCTATAAAATGGAATTTAACTCAGATTTTAGGGAAACTTTGCCACTGTCTATATGCATAAATGGAGAGTACTTATAGTTTTGTTCCTTTATTTCTGCATAATATTGATACACCAGGGATGGGCAGAGTGGCCCTATTTGATAAGTGTTTACAGTGGATTACCTTTTAGCTGCAATGCTTGCTGCCTTTCTCCAGGGTGTTCTAATCTCAGCAGTATGGTTGCAGTGAAATCCAGGTTAACCCAGAGGCTGCCTTAAAGATGTGAAATATCGGGTAGGCTGACCAAGGAAGATGGCTGTACATGTTATCTGGAAAGCCCCTCACCTAGCTGCACTGTGTATCAAGACATTACTTTGGCTGTCCCTGGGTTTTCCCAAAAGGGAAAATGTATTTGCTGACCAGCACAGAAAATACCCTGGAGGCTTAGTCTTAGCTTTGTCCTTCACCATAGCTCTGCCTTGGGTTTTTTAATGTTCTCGTCTTATATTTAAGCTTATCCTTCTTCCTTGCCCTATGAGTCATTTTGTTTGTTTGCATGTGTGTGTGTGTGTGTGTGTATGTGTGTGTGTGTGTGTGTGTGCGTTTTTATTTTTTATTAGTCTTTGATTTGGGCTTCTCATTAGCATTTCTGCTCCCTTTTACATTCTCTCCCATATTTCAGAGGCTAGAAGCCTAGAAACTACTTTTCCTATGCTTCCTTGCTAGCAGATTTCTGGCATATGTAGGAATCTATGAGAGGTTCTCACATGATGTTTAGAAGGTGGAAGAGAAGAAGCAATCATTTCCCCAGCAGTGGTCAGCAGGCACATGGGCTCCAGCAGGCAGCAATTATGTGGCTTTGGCAAGCTTTGAGGTGCCCACCCATGATTCAGCAGTGGTGGTTCCCTGCAATTCTTTCAGCTGGCTGAAAGCTGGCAAAGGCTGTCCTGACTTTTACTCTCCAACTTTCAAAAGCTCTTCCAACTGTTTTGTGGGCCTCTGACACTTGGTATTCAATTCTCTTCTGGGAAAAATACTTAGAATGGTTTCAGTTTTCCAGTTCAAATTATGGTTAATAAATGTAGCTAAGTTTTGGATAGTATATGTCAAAACTGAGTAGGAAACTCCTTTGGATACTAACTTTAGCAATTTTATCCACATGCTATAATGCATGGTGTTGAGAGACCACTCAATTGCCAGCCTTGGGACTCAAAATTCCAACAGGCAGGAATTCGTAGCTTCTTCTCTGCATGTAGATAAAGGAGACTATTTCTTCCAGTTTTCTTAATGTCATCCCTCTGAGAAGTATTATTTTCTTCTACTTAACAGCAAGAGAAACTGAAGGTTAGTGATAATAAGTAGCAGCAAAGCTGATGAGAAGCAAAAGTCTGATTTGAGACAAGTTTTCTGTGCTATTTCTATAATCCATCTGAATTCTTATCTGGAACAGAACTTGTAGGAATCTCTTTAACCTAATTATAATCCTCTATTTCCTTTTGGTGTTTTGATGATAGGTATTTCTGGTTGTCAGATTTTAAAATTTGCTTTCTAGAAAACTTTGTGAAAGCAAAGCTCTGGAGTGGTAGTGATAGTATTAAAAAGTATCACTTAAAAGCAGTTACACATGTCAGACACTGTGGTGAGCATTTTAGTTGCTCATTAAATCATTAAAATAATCCAGATAGTCATTCACTTTTATTATCTCTGTTTTACCAAAATAAAAACTGAGACTCACAGAAGCTAAGTCCAAAGTTACAAAGTTGATGTATAGTGAAGCCAGGAGGGAAACCCAGCTCTCTCCAACTCCAATGCTTCTGTTGATTCATTTATTGGGCATTTTCTTTATGTCAGGCAGTGTTTTAGGTGCATAGGGAGGAAAAAGCAAGTATCACAGAGAAACTAATGTGGAACAGGAAATGAGGAAGGGTGTGATGGAATCCAGTTTGAAAAATTTATGGTGACTAGAAGGTACACACCTTCCATCAGTATGTTGTCATAATTATTAAGGATGAAATGAAACATTTTTGAATATATGTGTATTAGCTTTTTAAATAGCTATAAAATTGTTAGGATATATTTATTAAGTATTTGGAAACTATTTAATAAAAAACTGAGAATGTCATGAAAAGAAATACTGAGATACTAAGAATGTCATGAAGTGAGAAAGTCTGGGAACCTCTGGACTATGAGATAAAAGTACAGTAAATTTCACCTTTAAATTTAATGATGTGGTCCTAAAATTTAGCTGATTATTCTAAATTTTAGGGTTTTTCTTTCCTCAAAGAACAACTCATTCCCCTTAGATGTGTGTGCTTTGCTTTAAAACATTTCTGAGAGCAAAGAGATACAGAGAAGCAGACAGGATTTTCTTATTAATAAAACAATGCTTCTTCCAATTGCTATTATAATCTTGCATCACTTTTTCATTATAAAAACTCTTATTATAATGTCGATGTGCTTCAGAAATTAATTGTGAGAAAAGGAATTGGGTGTTCAGAGACTAGATTGAAAATGAACAAAGAATGACTTCTCCAGAGAATGATCTCATCTGTACCCATCATTTTGTACCATGTCTTAGTGCTTACAGGGATTATGAAAAAAATGCCTATTATGATTAGTAGACAAACTAGAGGCTGTTTAATAAGTGATGCTGTACCAAAAAAGTCTTTTTCTTCCACATTTTTTTTGTATAAATATATGGGGTACAAGTGTGATTTTGTTACACATATAGATTGAACAGTAGTGAAGTCAGGGTTTTTAGGGTACCTATCACCCAAATAATGTACATTGTAACCATTAAGTAATCTCTGATCATCCAACTCCTCCCATCACCTTACCCTTCCAAGTCTCCATTGACTATGATTCCATACGTCTATGTGTACACATTATTTATCTCCCACTTACATATGAGAATGTGTGATATTTGTCTTTTTGTGTCTCATTTTTTTCACTTAAGAGAATGGCCTCTAGTTCCATCCATGTTGCTCCAAAAGGTATTATTTCATTCTTTTTTGTGATTGAGTAGTGTATATATTCCACATTTTCTTTATCCAGCTATCCATCGATGGGCATTTTGGTTGATTTTGTATCTTTGCTATTGTGAATAATAATGTGATAAACATACAGGTACAGGTATCTTTTTGATATAATGACTTCTTTTCCTTTGGGTAGATACACAGTAGTGGGATTGCTGGATTGAGTGGTAGTTCTATCTTGAGTTCTATGAGAAATTTCCATACTGTTCACCATAGAGGTTGTACTAATTTACATTTCCACCAACAGTGTATAAGAGTTCCCTTTTCTCCACATCTTTGACAATATCTGTTAAATTTTGTCTTTTTAATAATAGACATTCTGACTGATATGATATCTCATTGTGGTTTTAATTTGTATTTCTCTGATGAATAGTGATGCTGAGCTTTTTTTCATATTTCTGTTAACCATTTGCATGTCTTCTTTTGAAAAATGTCTATTCCTGTTCTTTGCCCACTTTTAATGGGATTATTTGTCTTTTTTGTTGTTGACTTCTTGGAGTTCCTTACAAATTTTGGATAGTAATCCCCTGTCACATGCATAGTTTGCAAATATTTTCTCTCATTCTATAGAATAATTTCTGTTCATTCCCTTGATTATTTCTTTTACTGGGCAGAAAGCTTTTTAGCTAAAATTACCTATATCCTAATCTCAAATATATGTAAGATAATTTCAGACTCTATGTGATTTTATAAATGCTTCTTTTCATTTACTATATCACAGTTTCAATCACTGCAACTTTGCACACTTTTTATTATACTGTCTAGTAGGCTAAGTTATCTCATTTTTTTTCTTAAAAAATTGGCTATTGTTATATATTCTTCTCACAGATACATTTTAGAATGATCCTTCTTGAATTTTACTTGTTGGTCAATTAATTCTGGGTTTAGGCCCATTGTGATATCATTCTTGCAGAATTTCCTCAGGGTTTCTGAACCAGTAAATTCATGTTATAAATAGTTTCCTGACTGTTGAAGCTAATGTAGGATTTCTTTCCAAACCCCTGAATCCTCCCTTGGTCCCAAAGCACTTTAACAAGCACATGAGATGGTTAAGGTTAAACCTTTTATTTTTTTAATTTGTTTTTTCATTTTGTGGATATATAATAGGTATATATATATTTGTGGGGTATTTGAGATGTTTTGAATAGAAACGTAATGTGTAGTAATCACATAATGGAGAATTAAGTATCCATCCCCTAAAGCATTTATCCTTTCTATTACAAGCAATCTAAGTACACTCTTTTAATTATTTTAAAATGTACAATTATTATTGACTATGGTCACCCTGCCGTATTATAAAATAGTAGGTCTTATTCATTCTTTCCAACTATTGTGTTTTGTACACATTAACCATCTCCACCTCCCCCACAACCCTCCTCTACCATTTCCAGCCTCTGGTAACTATTCTTCTACTCTCTATCTCCATGAATTCAATTGTTTGGATTTTTAGATTCTACAGATAATTGAAAACATGTGATGTTTGTCTTTCTGCACCTGGCTTATTTTACTTGACATAATGATCTCCAGTTCCATCCATGTTATTGCAAATGATAGGATCTCATTGCTTTTTATGCCTGAATAATACTCCATTGTGTGTATGTACCACATTTTCTTTATTCAGTCATCTGTCGATGGATACTTAGGTGGCTTCCAATCCTTATCTATTGTGAACAGTGCTGCAAGAAACACGGGAGTGCAGATATCTCTTAGATATACTGATCTCCTTTCTTTTAGGTATGTACACAACAATGGAATTGCTGAATCATATGCCAGTTCTATTTTTAGTTTTCTGAGGAACCTCCAAACTGTTCTTCATAGGGGTTGTACTAATTGACATTCCCATCAACAGTGTACGAGGATTCCCTTTTCTCCACATCCTCACTGGCATTTGTTATTGTCTGTCTTTTGGATATAAGTCATTTTAACTGGGCAGAGATGACACCTCATTGTAGTTTTGAATTGTATTTCTCTAATGATCGATGATGTTGAACACCTTTTCATGTGCTTGTTTGTCACCTGTATGTCTTCTTTTAGAAGTGTCTATTCAAATATTTTGCCCATTTTTTGTTCAGATTATTAGATTTTTTTTTTCCTACAGAGTTGTTTGAGCTCCTTATATGTTCTGGTTATTAATTCTTTGTCAGATGGGTAGTTTGAAAATATGTTCTCCTGTTCTGTGGGTTGTCTCTTCACTTTGTTGGTTGTCTCCTTTGCTGTGAAGAGGATTATTTTTTTTGACAGAAGTCTTGCTCTGTTGCCCAGGCTGGAGTGCAGTGGCATGATCTTGGCTCACTGCAACCTCCGCCTCCCAGATTCTGACGATTCTCCTGCCTCAGTCTCCAGAGTAGCTGGGATTATAGGCACCCACCACCATACCTGGCTAATTTTTGTATTTTTAGTAGAGATGAGGTTCCCCCGTGTTGGCCAGGCTGGTCTTGAACTCCTAACCTCAGGTAATCTGCCCATCTTGGCCTCCCAAAGTGCTGCGATTACAGGCGTGAGCCACCACGCCCACTCAGAGGGTTTTTTTTTTTAAAGAGAGATAGAGGCAGCAAGAGGCTTAAAAATGTAGTCATGAGAACAGCATCTGTTTTTATTATAATCACATATAAATATGACACATTTATCCTTCAAGTCTCGGTTTAAATATCATTTCTCTAATGAAGGCTTCCAGTTCTTTACAGACCTATTTATCAACCTCAATTCCACATACCCACAGTACTTAGCCTATTGAAAACACATAAATTTGAATAAGATATAGGTGATGGGGAGGAAGGCAGCAAATCACACTGCCATGTGTGTACCTATGCAACAATTTTGCATGTTCTTCACATGTACCCCAAAACCTAAAATGCAATTAAAAAAAAAAAGAAATCACAAGTGTAATGACTTCTTTCTTGAGGATTCAAAGTCCCCTAAGGCTTAGTAACAAAGCTTTCTTATCTCTGTGTCTCCAGTATTTAGCATGCTGTCGAGGGCTTAATAGTATGTGAGAGTGAGGGGTGGTAAAAGGGAGAGAAGGAAGGAAAAGAGAGAAAGTAAGAGGAAGAATGAGTCCAAAAGTAATTTGAAAAAGTTGAAAACTATGTTGACTTCAGTAATTAGAAGAACCCAAGGCTGTGGTCTTAAAGTATTACTTTTGAAATGATGGCAACAATAAACCTTGAATAACAAAGAAATAGCTCTGATAATGGCATCTGTTTGCTTGCCAAGCTCTTTAGATGAGAAATCAGGGGAATAGCACAATCAGCAATTAAGTAGACCCAACAGTCTTTATATAAAACCTATTACTAGTCTCTCACATTAAAAAAAAAAAAAAGAAAAAGAAAAGTATAGAAGGAATAGAATGAGTGCAAGGGCTAGTTTCAAAAAAACAGCAGACAGAATGGCTCAGGCAAACATGGAAATCACTCCCAACAGCCCTGAAAAGCAACACTGAAGCATAAGCAACATGGTTCAAAGATTCCAAATTATACTGCATCATTCTTTCCTATAATTGTTGTCAATGGATTACAATTAGCCCTGCAGGCCTTTCCCTCTTAGAGTGTAAGCCTTGGGAAATCAGGGAGCTTGCTTTAACCTTAGATGACTTTTACTTCTCTCAGATAAATACCCTCCACAATCCCTTTCACCAAAGGCTGCTTCTATCGGTAGTGATCATGCCTATTCCCATTTCTCCTATGTGTGAAATGAAGCAATATTTTGGTTTTAAAACTTTGACCATCCACACCTATCATCTCTTAAGTGCAAACCATGATCAGAGAAGCGCTAGGGAGAGTGTGTGACTGGCCTCTTGTGAAGTCACTGCCCTCTCTTGAAAAAGCAAATAAGCCTCATGCCTCATGCCAGACTCTGTCATATGAAGTCACATGCTTATGGGTTGACAGGGTCACTAAATTCATGTTTTACCACTTAGTTCAAAGAGATGAATTGGCTATTTTTTTTAACAACAACAAAAAAAATACATGAATAGTCTTTGTTTATTCAAGGTGTCATAGCAACTCAGGATGTCCAGAAAATCAAGAAGTTTTTTGTTTTTTTGCTTTGCAGAAGCAAGAGCAGTTAGTAAAACAGCTTAGCTATAAATTCTGCAAGTAGAAACAATGAGTTAGAAGACCGCTAGAGAATACGTAATCCAGGAAAAGAAACTTATGTGTATTCCAAATTGGGAAGAAAATGGAGAACCTTAACCATTGATATAAAGGAGGCTGCTGAGCAAAACACTGCCCCCACTAAAGCCAGCCTATAAGAGATTTAGCAGACTGCAAACCCCTTGGGGGAAAGAGCTGAGTCTCATCCATTTTTGTTCCCTCACTGCCCCTCATCACCATCCCCAGAGTAGGCTCTGCTTAAATGGCTACTGGAAGAATTCTTCACTGTCAAGTATTTGGGAAGTACAATTTACAGCTCCTAACCGTTACTCTTTACCACACACTCACTTACTCTATAGCCTCTTGTTATCCAGTTCTGCCCTCGGTGAAACTACCCTCAAAACTTACAATCTCTTTACAACAAAATGTTATTATTTTACTTAAAAATAAATTTATTTTATTTAATAACTAAATTTAAATGGCCTGGAGTCTTCATCTTATTTGGCCTTAGTGTAGTATTTAACATTTGACCACCATAATTTCTTAAAACTTTCTCTGCCATTAACTTCCCATGCATTCTGTTATCTGAAGTCTTCTACCAACTTTCTCCCTGAATCCTCTTCTCTCTTATATATTCTAAGACTGCACATTCTACAAGATTCTATCCTTTTTATTGATCTATAGTCATGTATATGCTTTACTTATTTTACTTCAACTGGTTAAGTGGGCCACTTTTATCCTTTATCTTCTTCTTCTTATACTCTCTAATAGAGAGAAGCCTTAAATCTTTGATATATCTGACTATTCCAGTAAATCTTCATTCATATATCTGACTATAGTAACTAATAGAAGGCAAGTTACTAGGTCAAAGGATATGAGTATTTAAAAATATCGCTTGATTCACATTACAAATTTCTTCCCAGGACTGTCATACCAGTTTACACTCCACTTACAGTACATTAGATGCCCACTTTGCTAAACCCACATTAATATCAAATGCTGGCTTTAAAATATTTGCTAATTTGACAGACAAAATTAATATCACAATGATTTTTCCCAAGCAATTAAGCATCCCATAATACTACATGCTCTGAGTTGTCCCATACTTTCTGCCATTTTTATGTTGGGCATCTCTGAGTGAAAGCGAAGAGAGAGAATATCAAGGTTCTAAGAGGTTATAGATACCAGAAAAGACAATTTTCAGAATTAGTTTGGTAGACAAGAAGTGTGTTGGAGATTATGCCCTCCTTTTAGGATGCATGTGGGTTGTGAATCCTGAAACTGGGTAAGGGCGAGTTAGTGTTTCTTCACCTTTTTTAGTAAATTCTGACTTGCTCTAGAAAGAGCTGCACAGACTGTAGAGTTTAAAAAGGTGTTACTCATTGTTTCCTCATTCATAAAGTAGTAGTTAGAAATTCTGTTCAGATTTTGGCAGATTTTCCATATGTTTAATATACAGGGCCACTGCCATTGTTTGTGATTTTATCCATCTTTGTAAAAGTTCAGGGTAGGTATACCAAGCATATGCAGTCTCTTACCATGCAAATCTGTAGTGAATTCTTGAAGCGCTTCAGTTTACTTCAGAAATATCACTAGCACAAACACTTTATAAAAGATGCAGTCATCTTACAGAACGATTTATGAAGATAAAAAAGCCTCATACTCTGTTTTCAAGTGGCCTACTTAACCAGTTGAAGCAAAATGAGTAAAGCATATACATGACTATAGATCAAGTGCCATAAGTAAAGTACAAATGAAGAATGTGAAGGATAAATATAAGAATCATCAGGAAGGAAAATTCATAATCAGATGAAAATGAGAAAATTTTCAAAAATAATATGGCATTTGATATATACCTAAACAGATGGATATGGTTTTCACAAGTAGAATGAGGCTCTGGTTGGGGGAGAGGAAATAGCATTTGAAATTGAGGAAATTGTGCAAGAGCAAAGAGTATGGATATTAGGGGAGCAGCTTCTCAAGACTGGTAGGTTCATATTCAAATTGTGAATGTTGATTTCAAGATGAGGTTACATTACATTCTGTAGCTATTAGGAGCCCCTGAGAACCCCCAAATAAGAAACAAACATGATGTTAAGTTTGATAGTAAAGTGGTAATTCTAATAGCAATGTGAAATCTAGTTTAGAATAAAGAATGGGAGTATGATGCCTAAATAGGAAGTTATCTCAGTCTGGGAAGAGGGGAAAGTATACTTCAATGAAGGAGGCAAGAATGAGAAGAAAAATGAGAAAGCAGGTAAGGAACATTCTGGTAGAAGCAAAAGCTCATAACTTAATACCTGACTGAATTTAGGACAAGTGGGTAAGTTTCAAGTCCAGATGCCTAGAAGACCATTAAATCAATCACATTATTAATAGATAATAAAAACAGAAGGGCAAGAAATTATGTAAGAAGAGAAGTGAGTTTGGGTTTGAACATACTGATTCTAATTTGACAGTTTTTATTCATTTATTTGAAAAGCATAATAAGCAATTGGAAAGGAAAATTTGGGAGTTTTGAGAGAAAAAGTAATTAGACATGTTTAGGAACAATTACGTTGATTGATCTTGGGATGAGCATATCACCCAAGATAGGCAAATGAGATTCCTCTTTTGGGAACAAAATAAAAAAGAGAATGGCTAGTTCTGCTTTGGTGGCAGAGGTTGCTGACAGCTCAATGCGATTCAAAGTGAAGCAAGCTGTTTTAAGAGAAAGAAGCAAGCACAGAGGGAGGAATGGAGTTGAGGGATAGAGAAATAAGGCCCTGGTAGCACTTGAGCCTCTCGGAAATGACTGCATCCCTTTCTGCGATTACTTGAGCCTTTTAACAAATTTATCCCTAAGAAGAGAACTGCTAAATTAGCTTGAAAAGAATTTCTATAATTTGTAACCATAGTGTCACAAGATCCTTAAGATGTCGATTTTCCAGCTGGAAGCCTCTATGACCAGTGGTGTCTTTGCCTGAGTTTTGCTCAGGCCCACTGTGCTCATTCTGCCCACTTGGTCTGGCAAGCTGCATTCAGCTCATGCTACCAGTCCAGATTCCATGCCTGCCAAGAGTGAGCCAGGCACAAAGCAGCAAGGGGTGTCTGAGTGAATAAGTGGGGGATCTGGCCACTGCACACAATCAAGTCATGCTGGCTGCTGCTGTAGGGTGGGCAGCTCCAGACCGCAGCACAAGCACCAGCTTCATGCAGCCTGTGGTTGGATGAGGGGAACATTATGGTGTCTGGAAGCTTGGAGATGCCAGAAACCACAGAGCCCTGAAGAAGGTGTCATAGCCCTGGCTCAGAGAGGCCCTAGCTATGGGATCTTAGAAGGGTCACAGCCCTTTTCTCCTTCCCATTGTCCACAATGTGTTGAGCAGAGGGGTGCATGTTTCAGCCCTGTTTGTGTTACAGCTTTTTCAGTCCTGCCATTTGATGGGTCCTGAGTTCTTGCCTCATGTCCAGGAAGAATGAGGCATATGTACAATTGGAGCAAGGCAAAGAGAAGCTTCATTGAGCAACAGTACAGTTCTCAGGAGACCTGAAGTGGGTAGCTCATTTCCACAGGCAGGTTGTTCCAATGAGTTTGCAGCTCTCAGCGGAGAGGAGACCCTTAGTGGGTAGTACCTACCCATAGGCAGGTCATCCTGGTTGAGTCTGCAGCCCTTAGTGGACAGGAGACACAGAGTGGGTAGCTTCTATCTGCAGGAAGGTCACCCTGATGTCTGTGCAGCCCTCAGTAGAGACAGAGTGGGTAGCTCCCATCTGCAGGCAGGTCATCCTGACGTCTGAGTCTGGTTTTTTTATGGGCTTAAAAGGAAGTGCATGCTGACTGGTACATGGGCAGCCATAGACAGGCCTGAAGAAAGGACCATAAGTTCCCACTCAGGGCTGTGGACTCCATCTGGAACTGTTTCCATGCTTCAGGCTGTCCCTGGCTCACAGGTGGGCAGGACCTGCCTCTTCCTGCCCAGGAACCTGTTGGCCTCCTGCCACAAACAACATGCCATTCATGGTACCCACACTATTGGTGCCAAGGGGCACCTTCAGGTTTCCACTGAGCTGCCTTCAGCCCCACTCCCTGGCCTCTCTCCTGAGCTTATCATCACCCAAAGTCCACAGGGGTTTGAGGTGGTGTGTCAGCACTGCCCCAAGCATGTTTCCACTCAGTGGGGTTACGACAGTGCCTGGGCTTGGCTACAACTTTGCTTTGTGCCAGAGCAAGCACCAGGTGTGGGGAGAGGCTAAGGAGTGTGAGCAGGCACTTCTGACCCTGCAGGGCCAGGAGGTCCTTCCTGGGCCCTCAAGAGTGCAGGGATGCCCATCTCTGGAGCTGTGGCTGGGTGGCTGTAGCTGCGCCCATGGAATGCAGGGCTCCTGCCCCACCAACTCTGTAGGAGTCAGGGTTCCTGCCTGTTGCCAGCACCCCCCACCCCCCGGCTCTGTGGAGCACACAGCTCCAGCTGTGATACCCTCATCCTGGTAGCAGCCATTCCCAATGGGTGGCCACCACCATCAAAAGGAATCCTAACTGTTACACTATTAAAAAGAAAGAAAGAGTGTTCAGATATTTAATTCTAATGTTAAATTTGCTACAGAATTTATTCTGCTTTAATCTGAGTCTCTGAAGATAAGTTAGTTATATAATTGGAGAGAGAACTGAATGAAGCAGGAATATTTTAAAGCAAGTCGGGTCCAGTAGTGAAGACAAACCCCAATGTATGAACAGACAGAATTCCAAATTCCCTTCTGTAAATTGGCTGGTTGGCAGTTACAATAGTTTGCTCCACAGAAACCTCATTGTGAATAGTGGTGATATGCCCAGGATACCTTGAAAAAGCTAATTCTATATAAAATATGACAAATTAGACACAAAAACAATTTTGACCACGTGTAGCATGTTTCTTTACAAAGCTCATGCCTGGCAGTACTTCAGGACACCAGGTATAGAGCTGACTTGGGTGGATTTCCATGAGTTAGAAGAAGCCCCTATTCCCACCTCTTAAAAAGGCTGTGGCAACTGTAGCATGCAGAATCAGGTTTTGAAAATTCTTGATGTGTGAGATAGGACTAGGACATATTAGTACTGGCAGAGACGTCCCTAGGCATTCCAACTGTGAAGAGAAAGGGGCATTCTCTCAGTGCTTATATGCAGTTGATTCCCAGTTATAGTTCTGTAAAATATATCTGTAAATCAGGGTTTACAGACTGTGTTGTATATATTAAATAGGTGAATTTAAATTTCTACTATCTCTGCAATAAAGACAAACATGACAATGTAATTACAAGGTTTTGTATTCTGAAATGAAGTATAAATGAAAAAGAGATAAATATTACAAAGACCCTCAGACATCATTTCCTTCATGCATTCACACGCACATGTAAGTCCTTTTTAAAAAAATATTTATTTATTTATTGTTTTTGAGACAGAGTCTTGCTCTGTTGCCCAGGTTGGAGTGCAGTGGTGCGATCTTGGCTCACTGCTACCTCCACCTCCAGGGTTCAAGAGATTATTCTGCCTCAGCCTCCCGAGCAGCTGGAACTACAGGTGCGTGTCACCATGCCTGGCTAATTTTTGTATTTTTGGTAGAGATGGGGTTTCACTATATTGGCCAGGCTAGTCTTGAACTCCTGACCTCATGATTCACCTGCCTCAGCCTTCCAAAGTGCTGGGAATGCAGGCATTAGCCACCATGCCTGGTCAGTAAGTCCTTACTAAGAACCTCCCATACTTTTCATAAATTCAGCAAAATGCCAAGCCCTAGAGATACAGAAGTAAGTAAACCTGGGAACTAATAGTCTTTAATAGTACAGAATAATTAGTTAAAAAATAATTAACTATGTATTATTTGGAGCAAAGAAGTCACTTACACAGTTGTAAATTCTTCTAAGAAGCCCTTATTTTCTCCATAGCACTTATTATTTCAAAATATAAAGTATATATTAACCTCTTATTTATTTATCTCCTCATTTGAAAATAAGTCCTTTGGAGCAGGGAAAAAAATGAACTGTCCTTCCAACACATTTATAAGGAAAAGTGTGAAGATGAGTGCTGTTTATTAAAGTGTCAAGGAGAATAGCACAGACAAAGTCAGGAATAAAAAAAAAAAAAGACTACCTCACATGCTTTATCTCACAGAGTCATTGTAGAAGAGTGATAGTAATAACAATAATAATAATGGCAAATAAGATCACACTGAAGTAAGGCAGATATTATGCAACTTGCCAAAGGTCACATGGCTGGTAGAGGCAGGAGCCAGGATTTGAACCCAGATAGTCTGGTAGGAGATTAGGCTGAAAAGGTCAGACAGGAATCATATCAAAAAGGGCATACATTTCATGCCAAGGAATCTATCTTTGGCTTGGAGATAATGCGGAACCACTGATAGGGGATTTCTGCATGTGATTTACATGATCAGATTTGTATTTTAGAAAGAGTGTTCTGGAAGAGTGAAGGATGGACTTCACAGAGAAGAGGAATGGAAACAAGGAGAGCAGGAAAGAGGTTACAGTGGCAGTTCATGGAAGAAATAATGGGTCTAAATTAGGATTGTGGTGAAGGAGGAAAGAGAAAAAGAGTTCAAATTATTGAATAGACATAAGCCATAGAAAGATTAAATATTTTACAAAATTATACTCCTAGTAACCAAGTTTGAGGCTGCACATTGCACTGCCACCTTACCCACACAGAATGATTAGTGTTGTTTCTGATTCCAGTTATTGACTTGTTGGAGATAATAGTTTTTTCATATTTAGAGATTATTTGTATGTAGGCCAATTTTTCTTTGCCTAATTTTTCTATCATATTCCTCCTGATACTTAAAGTTTCTGAATTACTTTATGTGGTCCTACACATGACTCTGGTTGAGGCACTCTGATCTCATCTCCTGTCCCTTAGTTCTATGGGAAAAATAAACCTAACCAGCACTTTACTCCCTCCTAAAAGGCAGTGGAAATTTAGACAGTACCTTAATTAAAATAAGTTTTGTGATAAAGAATGCCCAAGTGGATTGAGCTATGTCAGGAGAATGCAGGATTGGAAGTAACTATTTAAGAATCATCAGGATGTAGCGATGGTTGAAACCATAGACATGAATAAGATCACCAAGGAAGATATACAGGGTTAAAGTGGAAAAATAAAGAGCCTTACTTAGATGCCCTGGAGATGCCCACTTACAGATTTAGAGGATGAGATTCATAAGAGAGTGAGAGGAGAAGGGTGAGGGTGAGAGAAGAAGACCTAGCAAGGAAAACCAGAATTAATGATTAGACTAACGTGTATGTGGGAGAATGGGAGCAAATAATAATGTTTATGCTGAAAAAATGAGTTTTCCAGGCCAAGAGAGTAGTGGAGAGACACTGAGGACAGAATAAGAGGAAGAATAAATACAACCTTTATATTTATCCATCGAGTAGCCTTTGGTGAGTTTAGTCAGAGATTTCATGGATTATTAAGGATTAGACTGGATTTCCTTTATGTTGAGAAGCAAGCAAGTTTTTCCCTCAGGCCAAAACCTAATTTAGAGCAAAATCTTAACTCTCTTCAATTCTGTGAAGGCTGAAAGAGGTGAGGAAACTGCAGAAAAAATTTTGAAGCTAGCATGAGGTTTAAGGAAAGAATCTACCTCTATAAGTACAAGGTGAAGAATAAATGCAACCTTTGTATTTATCCACCAGGTAGCCTTTGGTGAGTTTAGTCAGAGATTTCATGGATTATTAAGGATGAGACTGGATTTCCTTTATGTTGAGAAGGAAGCAAGATAACAAGAACTGAAGTCCCCGAGCATAGAGTATTTTTTGAAAAACTTAGCTATTAATGAAAGGAGGCAGGAAGAAAGGTCAGGATGGTTAATAGAAAGAGATGTTGGGTCAAGAAGGGGCTAGATTTTTAGAATAAAGAAAATTTGAGTATTTTCATTGTGGGAAGAGGAAGAGTAAGCATTAGTGGTTCTTTGCAAATACAGGAGATGAAGCAAATTTGGAAGAGATGTAAGAGAATGGAATCCAAAGAAGAGATAGAACAACTATGCTTGGATAGAATAAAACATATGAAGAAAGGTGAACCCGTCTTTGAGTTCAGAGAAATTGAGCAACTATGTATTAAGAAGCTAAGTGTGAGGCCACTGTTTTCAGCTGCGTAGACACAAAGATTATGAATCCCCACTTATGCCCCTAAGAAGCTTATAGTCTGGTGGAGAGGTTGGTGATTGGGGTATGGGAAGGACAACGGGGATGCTCCTGATGGATGTGATATATTTTCTATAAAGTAGGCAGCAAAGTCATCTCCCTTGAAAGTGAGGGCAACTGGGATTGGGAAAGGGACTTGAGAATTGAGAAAGATTCAGCAATTCTGTTGACAGTAAGGAGTTAAAGAAATGGATCAGGTGTAAGTAACATAATTACTGAAGGGTCTAAAAACCCAGAAGAGGTTAGAAACTGTTTACTTAAAATGTCACCAATCTTTCTTTAAGCCTGTATGATTACTGCCAATCATCTTCTGGAGAAGTGAGTGTGTGTGCTTTAATCCAGATTTACAAATGAGCATTTGCAATGTAGAATGGGTATAATAGAAAATAAAAAGGGAAAAAGGGACCTTATTAAGAGACAGTTGATGTGATAAAACATTTATTCCAGGCTGAATAGGGCAAGAACTGATACAGGATCTTAACAGTACTGGACAAAGGAGAAAATATAGAGACAGGATCTCTTGATAGATTTGAAGGGCAGGTGCCATTGGTAGAAAAGGAGTGAGATTATAGAAACTGAGAATCATATTAGGAATATAGAAAATAGGGTTAAGGATTAAGGATTGGGTAGCTCAAATAAAGTAGAAATAAAGGCCATTATGAGAAATAAAAAGGAAAACGAAAAAAACATATTTATTGTGTATCTGTTTCGTTTTGGGCACTGAAAAATGACAAGCTTAAGATACTGAAAGCTAGGAACGTGGCTGAATCATCCATTTTGATGCCAAAGTCACTCAGGACAATGGCAGGAAGTTGAGGTAAAGAGAAAGACTGTAACATATGCCAAGTGTTGTAATGAGTAGCAGAGAATGAGCTGGGCCTCTTCATAGCAGCAGCAAATTGTGTGTATGACAAGGGACACGACACAAATAATAAGACTTGAAGGAAGAGGAGCTTTTGCAAGGCGCTGAAAAATATCAATGATCTAGAATTGACACTGGACTTCAAGAAGAACTGCAAATGTAACTTCTTTCCCTGTAGTATATAAACCAAAGGAAAATCAGTTTTTACTTCAGAATACTTCAGCAGAAGTGATAAGTTTTTACTTCAGAATACTTCAGCGGTATCATTGAGGCGAGAAGTATGTGTCATCTAAGGCCAGATGGTAAAGAAAGAGTTAAGAGAAGATGAATAAATTAGCTATCGCTGAATAACAATGGATTTCAAAAATCTCAGAGTATACAATAGTAAGCATTTATTTAATAAATGTGTCTCTGGTAGATGAGGTTACCTTATCTAGGCTGGACTTGGCTCAGTCAACTTATATAGGACATTCTTGTACCATATGTGTATTATCCTCCTCCTTAGACAGAGAATGACAGACATATGGTACAAGGTACACATGGTGCAAGTATCCTCTTCTCAAGGCAGTGCCAGAGGTGCAAGGGCACAGTAGCCCAGCGGAAAAAGCATACGTTGAGCTTCTGCTGCTTTATATATAACCACTAAGGTCTCACTGTCCAAAGCAATTGACACAGACAAGTCCAATATCAATGGAGTGTAGAAGTATGCCACTCCCACAGAAGTAAATTGAATAAATGAATAATCAGATATACCATAGAAGGGGAGTTTGATTATGGTCAATTGTAATTCTGGAAAGTACAAGTAAAATTAAGAACATAAAGGAGGTTCAGAGGTAAAAAGTGAATGCACAAAGATATTCTAATCAGAATTGAGAGAAGGATTCAGAGATGAACAAATTTTTCAATGCAATGTGCCCAATGTGGACTATAGAGGAGTGGAATGACTGGAGTTAACTGGGCTGATGGTTTCTTCTGGAATTCTAGTGAAAAGCTTTTTGGACAGTTGTTTTTAGCCAATTCACTCCCCAGGAGGAAAGGATATTTCTCAAACTTCCAAATATTAACTGATAAGGACACATCAACAATATGAAAGTAATCTGTACTCCTTCAAGACTTTAGCCATGCTGTACTTCTCTTCCTAAGCATGTATGGATTATTTAATAGATTCTGGTTGTCTTATGCTGATGGCTGAGGTACAAACTGAGGTTGGAAGGTTGGATCTGTCCATATAATAATTTCATGGATTATTTGGTAACCATATGAATTCTGATTATGGTTTTAACTGCCTCCAAGAAGAGGCATGTCTTACTTTAATGCACTTCACTTTATTGCACTTTGCAGTTTTTTTATAAATTTAAGGTTTGTGATGAACATGTGATGAACATGTCTATCAGTGCTACTTTTCTAACAGCATGTACTTACTTTGTCTCTGTGTCACATTTTGGTAGTATCACAATATTGAAAACCTTTTCATTATTTTTACATCTGTTATGTTCATTTGTGATCAGTGATCTGTGATGTTACTGTTGTAATTGTTTAAAGGTACCCCAAATCACATCATAAAAGTTGACAAACTTAATTGATAAATGTTCTATGTGTTCTAACTGCTCCACTGACCAGCCATTCTCCATCTCTTTCTTTCTCCTCATGACTTCCTATTCCCTGAAGTATGATAATATTAAAATTAGGCCAACTAATAACTCTACAATGGCTTCTAAGTGTTGAAGTAAAAGGAAGAGTTGCATGTCTCTTGCTGTAATTCAAATCCTAGAAATGGTTAAGCTTCGTGAGAAAGGCACGTTGAAAGCCAAGACAGGCACAAAGTCAGATCTCTCTCAATAGTTAGCCAAGTTGTGAATGCAAAGAGAAAGTTCTTGAAGGAAATTCAAAGTGTTACTTTAGGGAACACACAAATGATAAGAAAGCAAAACAGCCTTAATTCTGATATAGAGAAAGATTTAGTGATCTGGGGAGAAGAACAAATCAGCCACAACATTCCCTCAGGCCAAAACCTAATTTAGAACAAAGTCTTAACTCTCTTCAGTTCTGTGAAGGCTGAAAGAGTTGAGGAAACTGCAGAAAAATTTTTGAAGCTAGCATGAGGTTTAAGGAAAGAATCTATCTCTATAAGTACAAGGTGAAGCAACAAATGCTGATGTAGAAGCTGCAGCAAATGATCCAGAAAATCTAGTTAAGATCATTGATGAAGCTACACAAAACAACAGATTTTTAATGGAGATTAATTAGCCTTATATTGGAATAATATGCCATCTAGAAATTTCATAGCAAGAGAAGTCAAGGCCTAGCTTTAAAACTTCAAAGGACAGGTTGACTCTCTTGTTAGGGTTTTAAAGCTGGAGGCTTTAAGTTGAAGCCAATGCTCATTTTTCACTCAAAAAATACTAGGGACCATAAGAATTATGCTATATTTACTCAGCCTGTTCTCTAAAAAGTTTAAACAACAAAGCCTGAATGAGAGCATATCTGTTTATAGCATGAGTTACTGAATATTTATACCTATTGTTGAGACTTACTGCTCAGAAAAAGAGTTCTTTCAAAATATCACTCCTCATTGACAATACACCTAAGAGCTCTAATGGAGATGTACAAGGAGATTAATGTTGTTTACATGCCTGCTAATATAACATTCATTCTGCAGTGCACAGATCAAGGAGTAATTTTGACTGTTACATCTTATTATTTAAGAAATACATTTCAGGCTGAGCACAGTGTGGCTCATGCATGTAATCCCACCCCTTTGGGAGGCTGAGTCAGAAGAATCACTTGAAGCCAGAACTTTGAGACCAGTCTGGGCAACAAAGCAAGATTGTTTCTATAAAACATAAAAAATAGTAGCCAGGTGTGGTAGTGCATGCTTGTAGTCCCAGTGACTTGGGATGCTGAGGTGGGAGGAATGCTCAAGAGTACCAGGCAGCTGTGACGGTGACACTGCACTCCAGCCTGGGTAACAGAAGGAGACCCTATGTCTGGCAAAAAAATATTTTATGAGTTTAGCTGTGATAGTGATTTCTCTGATGAATATGAGGAAAAGTAAGTTGAAGAAAACCTCTGGAAAGGATTTACCACTCCAGATGCCATTTAGAACACTCATAATTTATGGGAGGAGGTCAAAATATCAACATTAACATGAGAGTTTGGAAAAAGTTGACTCCAACACTCAGGGGTGACTTTTAAGGCCTCAAGGCTTCAGTGGAGGAAGTCACTGCAGATATGGTGGAAACAGCAAGAGATCTAGAATTTGAAGTGGAGCCTGAAGATGTGACTGAATTGCTGGAATCTCAGGATTAAATTTTAATGGATAAAGAGTTGCTTCTTACAGGTAAGTAAAGAAAGTGGTTTACTGAGATGGAATATTCTCTTGGTGAAGATGCTGTGAACATTATTTGGATGAAAACAAAGGATTTAAAATATTACATATACTTAGTTGATAAAGCAGCAGCAGGGTTTGGGAGGATTGATGCCTAATTTTGAAAGTTCTATTATTGGCAAAATGCTATCAAACATCATTGGATGCTACAGAGAAATCTTACATGAAAGAAAAAGTCAATTGATATGGCAAACATCATTGTTGTCTTATTTTTTAAAATCACCACAGCCATCCCAGCTTTTATCAAACACCACCCCAATATGGCAGCCATCAACAATGAGGCAAGACCCTCTACGGGTGAAAAGATTGTGACTTGCTCAAGGCTCAGATAATTGTTAGCATTTTTTAATAATAAAGTATTTGTAGTTATGGTATACACATTGTTTTTATAGGTATAATGCTATTGAATACTTTGTAGACTAAAATATAGTTTACAAACATAACTTACGTGCACTTTAAAACCAAAAACGTCATGTGACTTGCTTTATTGCAATATGTGCTTTATTGTGGTCTGGAAGTAAACCCCCAATGTCTCCAAGGTATTCCTGCACTGATTTGAGAATGAAATAAAGTCTTCTACTTAGCTACCCAATTACTTACAAAATTAAGAAAATAAAAAGCATCTATACAACATTTTATTTGATAATTCTGGCACTGATTTGAAACAAATTTTAACACAATTGTGGAATATTTAAAAAAAATTAAGATGAGTGGAAAGTAAACAGCTGAGAACCTTTGGCTCACCAAATTTGCAGCTCTCCAACTGCAAACATTCTTCACTGTGAAAGTCCTCCAGCGAGATTATCATATTTCTCTTCTCCCCTTTCCAAACACATATCTATTTAGAATGTTAACTATCCTTAAATACAGTCTATTTGCTATATCCATGTTAAAAATTTTAAAATACCAAGATGGTATGAAACAAATTTGAATCAAAATAAGTTTTACATTTGTTGTTTGTTCTGTGCCGTGGTGGTTAGGCTTGTAGCTTCGTTAGAAGGAGATCTGTGAGCATTTGTCACCTGTGTATTATAATTACAAAATGCCAGAAGGAGAGTCTTGGATTTTTCAAGGGGCTTTAATGACCCCCAAGACATTGGGTTGTAGCATGGATCTTGTTGAGAGAATATAAACTCAGTATAACAGGAAAATAATTGTCTAGCTAGAATGTAGAGAAGTGAAAAACACTTAACATTCACTCTTAATTATTGGAATGGTCAACAGAGAATTTAATTTTATAAACGGTATTTTTAAAAATCTTTCAGCCTGACAGAATCATAATCAAAGGATGGGGGGAGGGATGGAGATACAGAAATATATTAAGTTATATTTATAAGGACCAGAGACCTTTTTATTCTCTTTCTCTGAGCAAAAAGGTTCAGAAATTATGTCCCAAAGGCATATAAGTTGGAACAAATTAAGTCATGAATGACAATAAAAACATAATAGAAAAATATGATTGCATTAAATTATTCAGAAAAAATAATGCTAAGAACTTCTTAATAAGGTCACCATGAAGCATAATGACAATGTGTGAAATGTTAATCCTATGTGGTTTTCAAAACAAATTTTCTGATATGAAAGTAATGCAAATACTGTTCAAATTTTTGGAAAGGTATAAAAAAATGAAGATCAAAATAAGTTAATCCAAAAATAAAGTTAAAAATTCTATTTTATTTCCCAGTATTTCTTTTTATTATTGTTGACTGATTATAAAAGCAATGAGTTCCTTCTAGAAATACAATATAGTCTAAAATAAGCCTTATCTGTAGTTCATCTGGCAGAAAACAACTGTTAGCATTTTGAGATATATATGAATTTGTAGTAATTTAAGCATTCATTTTTATCCAAAAAATATAGCATGTACTATTTTACTCACTTGCAGCTTTATTCTCTTAACAATACATTTTGAACATTTTGTATGTCATTAAATATTGTTATGATCCCCTTTTTAATGACTGTATGATTTCCGTTACATTTCAGACATAATGTGTTGAGAAAATCTGCTTTTAATGAAAAGTACTGGGATAAAGATCAGGAAGTGAGCACATTCAAATATTTCTAGGGTAAAGTCAGGGTTCATTAAAGCTTTTGATAGATACTTTCAAGAATTTTCCGTTACAGTTTTACCAAATTTTCCTCTTATCTACAGCTCATGGGTGACTGTCTTTCTCTGCAACTACAATATTGCCAAATCTTTGCAAACTATAATGTTTTTGCCAAACAGAAAATTATAGCTTATTACCTAAAATTCATTTTTTCTCTCTCTTTTTGTTGATAGGTGATAGATGCACATATTTTAAAGATATATGTGAGTGATATTTTGATATATTCATATAATGTATAATAACCAAATCAGAATAATTGGAATGTCCATCACCTTAAATAGTTACTACTCTTCATCCTGTGAACATTCAAATTATTTTCTATTAGTTATTTTGAAATGTACAATACATCATTTTTTTACTATAGTCTACTGATTTATCAAACACTACATCTTGTTTCTTCTATTTAACTGTATCATTATATCATTAATCAACCTGTCTTCATTCCCCTCTCATTCCTGCTCTTCCCTTCCTCTGGTAATGACTGATTTACTCTTTATCTTCATGAAATCCACTTTCATGGTGATACTGGAGGAGGGCAGGGAAATGCTGTGTAGAGAAACTCAGGTACCTGGCTAGGGCTCCACTCCCTGGCCTGTGCCCGTGGATCTAGGTGAGGACAAGCATTTCTATTTCGTGCCCAAATGTTGCATTTCCCAAGACCACCCTGGTCTACCACACCCCCAATCCTTTGCCTATAAAGACCTGGAAACCCTACCGGGTATGCACAGTAGCGACTGGACGTCAGGAGTAACACACCCTCAGTGGCTGGACCTCAGGAGGAACACTCCAGCGGAAGGACCCGAGGAGGAACGCTCCAGCGGAAGAACACAGAAGCGGCTGGACATCAGGGATAACTCACCAGCGGAAGAACACACCAGCAGAACACTGTGAAGCGGCCGCAGAACACTGTGAAGCGGCCGCAGAACACTGAAGCGGCTGGACGTCAGGGGAAACACACCAGCGGAAGAATACACCAGCGGAAGAACGCCAGGAGGACCACACCAGCGGAAGAACGCGCAAGCGGCTGGACGTTGAGAGGATGTCCGCACAAGCACCTTGGCAGAAGAGCACGCTGGCTGGCAACAGCAGGCCGGCAGGCCACCGACAGGTGGAACTACATGGAGTTTGGCTGAGGCGGTCCGAGGGAGCCCTGGCGGCTGAGCGGCCGACTCCAGGGGAAAACTTTCTTTCTGCTCCATCTTCCTTCTTACTCCCCCATCTACTGAGAGCTACTTCGACTCATTAAAACCTTGCGCTCATTCGCCAAAGTCCATGTGTGATCCAGTTCTTCTGGTACACCAAGGCAAGAACCGGGGATACCAGAAAGCTCTCTATCTTTGAGATAAGAAAGGAGGGTCTAACTCAGCTAAGAAAAGCCACCTATGGATGGCAAAATTAAAACAGCAGCCTGTAACACGCACCCAGTGGGGATACAGGAGCTGTAAACATTCAACCTAGACGCTGCCATGGAGTCAGAGCCCCACAGCCTGCCCGTCTGCATGCTCTCCCTAAAGGTTTGAGCAGCGGGGCACTAAAGAAGCAAGCCACTTTCCCTGTGGCACGCAAGCAGGACCAGTGAACTTTTCTAGTTTCAGCTGGGGGCTTGTCTAGGATTGCAGAAGGTAAGTGTGAGCCAATGCAAAATTGTCTGGTCCGCCTATCTTCCAAAACCTGCCACCTCTCTCTTTCCTGTGGTTGAGTGGCTCTATTTTCCTCCGTAGAGTTTTAAACTGCCCTAATCAGGCTGGTCAAAATCCCAGACTTCATCTCTTTTCTCTCAGGGTTTGAAATGGCCCTTATCGCTTCCTTTATAATGTTAAAAGTTTTGCTACAGGCTGTGGCAATGCTGCTAAGTAAAATGAGCATTTGGCTCAGCCACCAAACATGAAACTCAGACCAATTGTTCCTAGAGGTGCGATCTATGCCTCCACTTTGGCAGCTGCAGGCACACAGGGCTCAAGGCACCTCTCCTTATCTTTTCTCCTTTCAGCTAAGGCATCTGGACATGCCTGCGGCAGGCAAAGGCCAAGCCCAACAGCCACAAGGAGGGTGTGGGAGAAAGCCACAGAGGAAGCCACGATTTCACCAATGGTTTGGTGCTTCTCGCCCACTGTGCCAACGGGATGTTTCTCCCATAGCTGAGGAATTCAATCTGGTCTGTACCAGGGAAAAGATACAATGATTAGAGGGGCCCACTTGCACTGAGCAAGGGCTTCTTCCTCCAGGATCTTCCGCTTTTGCCCCTTAAACTGTTTCTCTCTCTCTTTTATTTTTTTTTCCTTTTCTAAGTGAGAGGGCTCCCCAGCTACCAGCGCGCTGTTTCTGATAGGGAAGTTAGTGGAGGAGCAACCCCTGCTGGTTGATAACTGCAAATTTGGCAGGGCACATGTGACACTCTGAAACAGATACTAACAGACACTCTAAACAGATATGAACTTCTAATATTACCTTTTCAGTCTCTAATTCCATTCAAAGCTTCAGGCTGAGGAACTAAATAGAAAAATCAGGTATGAAGGATCCAAAGCCAGGCAAGAGTCACTGCAGAAGTGAGCCACTCTCTCTGTCACATGCTCTATGAGGGGAACAAGGGAGCTTTTCCCATTTCAATCATTTTTCCATTTCCCATTTTAACTCCTACATATGAGAGAGAAGATGTGATATTTGTCTTTCTGTGCTTGGCTTATTTTACTTAACATAATGACCTCCAATCTCATCTATGTTGCTGAAAATGACAAGATTTCATTCATTTTTTTTGGCTTAATAATATTCCATTGTGGATATACACCACAGTTTCTTTATCCATTCATCTGTTGATAGACACTTAGGTTGATTCCTATTTGCTCTGGTCTTTATTATTTATTTCCTTGTAACTTTGTTTTTGTTTGTTTTTGTTTTAGTAGTTCCTTGAGGTGAAATTTTAGGTAAATTTGAAGTATTTCTACTTTTTTGAAATAAGCATTTATTGCTATAAACTTCACTCTTAATAATACCTTTGCTGTACCCTATAGATTTTGGTATGTTTATTTCCACTTTCATTTGTTTCACCAAAGTTTAAATTTCCTTCTTAATACCTTTATTGATCCAATGATTGTTCAGGAGCATGTTAATTTCTATGTGTTTGTGTAGTTTCCAAGGTTCTTCTTGTTATTGATTTCTAGTTTCATTCCACTGTGGTCAGAAAAGATATTTGATATAAGTTTTACTTGTTTGAAAAGTAGAAATCAAGGCTTGAAGTGTCAAACAAGTGTTAGAAGCAAATTTTCGGTGCTGCCAAGAAGCAAGGCAATTTTTACTTCTATAAGGGTGTGTCTCACGGATGAAGCAATGGCAAGAGCACACCTAAATGAGAGAGGGGAAGGGGTTGTTATCCCTGATGCCAGTAGCCCTACTGCTGTTTTTTTCCTATTGGCTAGGGTTGGACCACACTAATTCCGATTGGCTACTTTAAAGAGAGCAGGGGTATGAGCCAGAGTGGCAGGGTTTATGGACAAGCAATTGCTGATAGATTTTGTCACTACCAGACCTGCCCTACAAGAGCTCCTGAAGGAAGCACTAAACACAAAAAGGAAAAACCAGTACCAGCCATTGCAAAAAAGAACCAAATGGTAAAGACCAACTACACACTGAAGAAACTACACCAACCAAAGGGTAAAACAACCAACCAGTAATAAAATGGCAGGATCAAATTCACACATAGCAATATGAACATTAAATGTAAAGATACAGACTGGCAAATTGTATAAAAAGCCAAGAACTATCAGTGTGCTGTATTCGGGCGACCCATCTCATGTGCAAAGACACAGACTCAAAATAAAGGGATGGAAGAAGATTTACCAAGCACATGGAGGGCAAAAAAAAAAGGGGTGGCAATCATAGTCGCTGATAAAATGGACTGTCAACCAACAAATAATAGGGGGAGAGTTTAACACTCCACTGTCAATATTAGACAGATCAGGGAGACAGAAAATTAACAAGGATATCCAGGACTTAAACACAGATCTGGACCAAGCAAACTTAATAGACATTTACAGAACTCTCAACCCCAAATCCACAGAATATACATTCTTCTCAGCAGCACATCACACTTACTCTAAAATCGACCACATAATTGGAAGTAAATCACTCCTCAGCAAATGCAAAAGAATGAAAATCATGACAAACAATCTCTCAGACCACAGTGTAATCAAATTAGAACTCAGGATTAAGAAACTAACTCAAAACTGCACAACTTCATGGAAAATGAACAACTGGCTCCTGAATGTCTACTGGATAAACAATGAAATGAAGGCAGAAATGAAGATGTTCTTTGAAACCAACAAGAACGAAGACACAACATACCAGAATCTCTGGGACACATTTAAAGCAATATCTAGAGGGAAATTCATAGCAACAAATGTCATCATGAGGAGGAAGGAAAGGGTTAGAGGAGCAAGATCAAAAAAACTCAAAAGCTAGCAGAAGAAAAGAAATAACTAAGATCAGAGCAGAACTGAAGGAGATAGAGACACAAAAAACCCTTCAAAAAATCAACAAATCCAAGAGGTGGTTTTATGAAATGATCAAAAAAATAGACCGCTAGCCAGACTAATAAAAAAGAAAAGAGAGAAGAATCAAATAGATGCAATAAAGAACGATAAAGAGGACATCACCAATTCCACAGAAATACAAATTGCCATCAGAGATTACTACAAATAACTCTATGCACACAAACCAGTAAACCTGGAGGAAATGGATAAATTCCTGGACACTTGCACCCTCCCAAGACTAAACATGGAATAAGTTGAATTCCTGAATAGACCGATAACAAGAGCTGAAGTTGAGGCAGCAATTAATAGCCTACCAACCCAAAAAAGCCCAGGTCCAGACAGGTTTACAGCCGAATTCTACCAAACGTACAAAGAGGAGCTGGTACCATTCATTCCTTCTGAAACGATTCCAAACAATACAAAAAGAGGGAATTCTCCCCAACTCATTTTATGAGACCAACAACATCCCAATACCAAAACTGGGCAGAGACGCAACTACAAGAGAAAACTTCAGGCCAATATCCATGATGAAGATCAATGCAAAAATCTTCAACAAAATACTGGCAAACAGAATGCAACAGCAAATCAAAAAGCTTATTCATCACGATCAAGTAGGCTTCATCCTGGGGATGCTAGGCTGGTTCAACATATGCAAGTTCATAAACATAATCCATCACATAAACAGAACTGAAGACAAAACCACAAGATTATCTTAATAGATGCAGAGAAGGCCTTCGACAAAATTCAAAAGTTCTTTATGCTAAAAACTTTCAATAAGCTAGGTATTGATGGAACATATCACAAAATAATAAAAGCTATTTATGACAAACCCACAGCCAATATCATACTGAACAGGCAAAAACTGGAAGCATTCCCCTTGAAATCTGGTACAAGACAAGGATGCTCTCTCTTACCACTCCTATTCAATATAGTATTGGAAGTTCTAGCCAGAGCAATCAGGCAAGATAAAGAAATAAAGATATTCAATTAGGAAAAGAGGAAGCCAAATTGTCTCTATTTGCAGATGACATGATTGTATATTTAGAAGACCCCATCATCTCAGCCCAAAATCTCCTGAAACTGATAAGCAACTTCAGCAAAGTCTCAGGATACAAAATCAATGTGCAGAAATCA